>JAHTLZ010003542.1:74899004-74927022 GCA_023846285.1 Phrynocephalus versicolor
CAAGAAATAGATGCTTAAAATGGCAAAAATACAGTGACCATACTTGCATCACAATGTCATAAAAACACAAATGCCATCACAATGTTGATTGAAAATATATTTCTGGACAGCGGGATGATTTATTGGAGCAAGCATCCAAGTTAAAATTGTAATTTAAAGGAGTGTTGTCCATGTCATTTAATAGAGAGTATTGTACTTGGTTTGCCTATGGAAAGTGCAAATATTATTTTATGCCTAATTTCGGAGCACTGCTTGAAATAACGTCATGACCTCTTAAGGTAGCTGACAAATGTACAAATGTTTTCTTTTCAGATGTTCTATGTTATGGTGAAGGCGATTTACACCTTTGGACACAGTGCATCTCTCGTTGCACTTACTACCGGTAGCATCATTCTATGCCTCTTTAGGTGAGTTTTTCTGAAAGGAGGATGGGACCACATGTGCTTTTGGATACTGATAAAAGAACATGTCAAATTAAAGGGGGAAATGTAATTTGTTAACCCACCATAGCTTATAACATGCCATCAATAATATGAAAACTAAAATCACATCTATAAATATAGTATATAGTTTCTATATGTCCATGCTCCAGCATGCGTTCTGTGTCATTATCCTGCTCTAGGGATGGGCAAAATGTCCTCCTCCAGATCTTGTTGGACTATAGCTCCCAGTAGACCTCACCATAGTTTATGATGACCAGGGGTGACTTGATTTCCATCTGACAGCATCTGGAGGGCCAGCATTTGCCAACCCCTGGTCTACTGAAAGGATTCGTTTGTGCTGCATAATTGCTCAACCCACCTTGAGCCCACTGAAATTTTGTGACTGCATTCCTTTTTCAGCCGGGATGGGGAAATCTGTGGCATACTAGATATGGCTGGATTACACTTTCCACCATCCCTCAACCCTGGTGACGCTGATTAGGACTGAGGGGAGTTACTGTTGGAAGGCATCCCTCACATGTTCCATCCTTCCTTCCCAAGTATAGCTTCTCAGTTGCTTTACTGTCCTTTCTGAAACGCCCTTCACGTAAGAGGTAAACAGATTGTGGAGCTGGAGGTAAATACAATGGAAGGCCCTGATGTTTCCTGTCCCTCTGATTACTTCCACAATGCTGGAGGAGAGGGGGATTTCAATTGAAGCTGGTGCTGAGGTCAGAGATATGACTCACTGAGGATGATGCTTATGTTAGTCTCCCCTGTAGAGATTTCTTCACTGGGATATCTCTAGATATGATTAACTTCCCTTACCCATCAGGGAGGTTATTAGTGAAGGAATGAATTGAGTACTCATCACGCTGGGATCTTTTATGGTGCTTTATTGCTTTATTGCCTCAGAATGAAAGCAGGCAGGCAGTCTTGCTGTTGAGCAGCCGGCAGCACGAACAGGCAGGCTTGTCGATCGTAAAAGCTCCCTCCCCTCATGAGCTAGACACTTTTATTAGTTCTCACAAATTACATACATGTCATCAGATACCATCCAATCAACACACAGCTTATATCTTCTGAGCATGCTCTGTAGCACAAGGTGATCTCATAACCTTTGGAATGCAAACCCCCATGCTTTTCAGGGGCCATTTTTAACAGAGGCCTTTATTAAGCTCTCATTGGTCAGCCTATTACCCATAATACAGTGTTCTCAGAGTGATGTCAGACTCCTCAGAACTACACTGCTAAGATTTAATAGAGCTGTGCATTCCTACACTCCCCCATGTACGATTGTCTTCTCAATAATTCACCTGGTCAACAATACCATTATGAGATGGGTATGGGGACCGAGATGTCTTTTCAAGCAAAGCACAGAAAATAATTTATAGGGAGAACTATTTTAATGGTCTTCGGAGCAAACTTCAATTGGGATGTGCATTAGGGCATCAACAGTTGGAGAGCATTGAAGGCTGGTTGTGAATCTGTTAATATATGCCAGGAATCTAAACTGCAACACCTTCATTTCCTCTTCTCTTTCCTTCCATTTTCTTGAAGTATACACATACTTTGGGTATAAACATTCTTTGCCTGTACCACATTCTCCTCCTTTTTTCCCTTGGAGGCAGGAGTTGCACTCATGCATCAGGAATGTCTCTAAATGGCCAAGGAGTATCAGAAGGAATACCTCTTCTATATATTCTCCCCTCTTCTCTTATGAATGTGCTAATTTTGTAGGGTAAATAGTGAGCATTTGTTGGTCTTATAGCTCTGGAAGGATGTCAAGAGGGCAGCAGACATCTCAAACCCTTATTGAGAAGCAACATGAAGAGGAATGAAATCCTCTTCTATGTTCAACCACGATGACCTTGTCTACAACACACACAGCAGCTTGATACTACTTTAATTGCCATAGTGAAGACAATTCCCCAGAAGATGTGTAGTTTGGTGAAGGCATTAGACTTTTGTGCAAGAGAATCTGAAGTCTCTAATAGTCTTAGAATTTTCAAAATTTATTTATTTCTTATTTATTTATTCGATTTATATACTGTCCATCCAAACATAGGAATTCCATAGGAAAGAGCAATAAGAGGTTATTTATTTATTTATTTATTTATTTATTTATTTATTTATTATTTATTTGTGAAGCTTATATCCCGCCCATCTTCCCGGGAAGTGTTACTCTGTTATAATTATTTAGAATAGTCACTCCCTTTATATGTGCGAGTATAAATAAATAATAGCTTTTTCACCATCTTGCCAAGTACTTATTTCTATTTTTGCTATTTGTTTTATTATGCATTTGTTTCTGTTTTCTTTGTTGTTAACCGCCTGAGTTCCTTTGGGAAGATGGTTGGTATACAAACAAACAAATACACAAATACACAAATACACATTGGTCAGAATCTTGTGGGTAATTTGCATGTGTGTATGTTAAACTGCAAAATTCAGCACAATGAATTACCGTTAACTAACAAGATCACATTACAAAGTGCCTACCCAACATATGCGTGCTAATAATGCAACCTGCAACTTGTTAGTCAGTGGCAGTTTGCCACAGTGAGTTCTGATGCTTAAGTTACTCACATCCCTGTATCACCAATTGGGTCTTGGTCAATAAGATTCCACTCAGGTCCTGTAGAGCTCTAATACAGTACTTCATGTATGAAGTATTAGAGCTCTAAGTTCTGGGTACCAGGTTAACCCTACCTTTAGGTGTGTGTACCTAGCATTATACCTAAAGAGTTTATTCAAAGCCCTTTGATCTTTAAAAACAAAAGCAAAGTACTGTATGTTGCTTTTATACCACCCCATAGCACTTCAGGCCCTCTCTGGGCAGTTTACAAGTAATTATGCAAACGATGCCTTGCCCCCACCCCCCAGTGAGCTGGTACTCATTTTACTGATAGAAGGCTAGAAGGCTATATTACCCTGTTATCGTTGTACATTCCAGCACGATGCAGGATTCGAGGGAAGAAATGTTGCAGTCATTGCAAAAAGGGCCATTGGAAGAGGGAATTCCAGGATGCCTTGACTGGTCTAGAAGAATCTTCAGGATGCCATCTGTTTCGGAAATGACAACGTCTCTTTTTCCAATCTGTAGGAAACTTCACTGCACTCGGAACTACATACATTTGAATTTGTTCCTGTCTTTTATCCTGAAAGCAATCTCTGTCTTAATTAAGGATGATATCCTTTATTCCAATGCTAATGCAGATAAGTGCTCAAAGGACCAGCCATCCTGGGTAGGTAAAATGCAACAATATTACCATATTCTTTTTGTGTTTGCTCTACCTGGAAGTTGAGTCATGGTACTGGACTTCTTTTTGAGAGATAGAAATGTTTCGCTGCTCATCCGAACAGCTGTTGGGATGAGCAGTGAAACGTTTCTATCTCTCAAAAAGAAGTCCAGCAGCCATGACTCAACTTCCAGATAAATTCACCTGGTTGACTGAGAATCTTCACAGACATGTTTGCTCTACGTTTGGCTCTGATGGTGGATGGGGAAACATTGGTTTCCATACAATGGCAGATTTCCTTTCTTATTGAGCTGTACTCTGTACTCAAACACCATGCCCACCACCACCACCAAAATCTGATTCAGATGTGAAGCATGTGGGAAGGAAGGGAAAAACCATTTTGCCACCGGTTTCTGTTCTGCTGGTGGACAGATGCTTTTAGATACAACTCATTATACGAGTGGTGGACAACTTTCATAAAGGCTGGTATGCCCTTGAGATGTTTAGGCTCTAAAGTGTACAAATGAGCTGGAAGAAGAAGGGAAACGGCAGAATAAGGTGTGAACCAGTTATTATAAATAAATAAATAAATAAATAAATAAATAAATAAATAAATAAATAAATAAATAAGCTTATATTTTCGGTTCATGTCAGGTGAAAGACCAGGCCTCAAAAGCTAAAGACAACTCTAATCAGACACTTGGGGTTACTGGAAAATTAAAATGAGATGGAAGGAAGGAAGGAAGGAAGGAAGGAGTCTACAAGAAGACAAAACTTGGAATGGGATCTACAAGACCCAAGTTCATCTTTTTCTTCTACCATATAATTCTGTAGCTTTGGGGAAATTAGTTTCTTCTCTGAAATAATAATGATGTTTTATGTCACATAATGGGTCAGCCAAAGCAAGGTTCCACTGACCTACCACACGATCTCGTTTGCAGCTTGGCCCCAGGATGTGAGAGATGATGAGGCTGGCATTAAACACCATTGCTGAGTGATTCGTGATGGTGGTGGGGGCCTTTATAGTCTCTCTCTCTCTCCCCCCCAACTCTAGGAGTTAATTCACTGCAGCACCTAGCTGACTGGAGTATGGCTTCGGTAGGGTGGGTGGGTGGGTGTAAGCAATGGACCAGGATGCTCCAAGACCTGGGTCAGCATTCAGTCTTCATCACTGCTCCCATCACAGAATCTGGAGGGACAGCATAATTGTGAAACACTTTCTGAATTCAGAGTTTATCAGAAGTACACAATGGCATGAATTGGGAAAAGACATTTGCATGCGGGCTCATGAAAGACCTACCCGAACACATAGAAGCAGAATTTAGAATTTCTTCCTCTTGCCAGAGAGAAGAATATCTGTCAATTGTGAAAGAAATCCAACAATTCTAAACACACATAATTGGTAATTAACTATATTTAAGACAGAGGGACTTCCGTGCATATCAGCAAACTCAGAAAGGGAGCGGGTAAGAGAACTAGACCAAAGTTGGAGTATTTGGGGATATGAGCTGCTTACTGCAATGACGTCTCCTGAAAAATAAACCTCATTTAGCATTGCAGAGAATGACCAGAGACTAAAGGAGCCAGTCGTCTGACAGTATGAGTGTGGCGACACTTGTAACGTGCCACTTTCTGTACATAGCTGATACTACAGATCCGGTTCGAGGGCATTTTCATTCCTCCAACTTTAAAGATTCTACTCCATTCACCTTAGCCAGTCAACAACGTGGTTTTGTAATAACGGGGAGTGTATGCAGTTAGCAGTAAGCTTCCTTCGCTGCTACTTTCCCCCCTTTTGTTTTAATTAAATCTGATAGACTGATAGTCCTCTCACACAAAATGCTCTGTGAAAGAGAACTACCATAAGGAACTGGCATCTTTTGTCACTTTGCAGTTTTGGGGCTGTGAATTCAGGTGGGAAGGAGTATATTTATTTTTGTTCTGTCTGGCTGATTTTGGGAAGTGCTTTTTCTTCTCTGGTTCCAAAGAGCTGGCATCACTGCCGTTAAACTGGTGTATATCAGAATGCTTCAGGGTTATCCAGGTGATTTAATATGTGCAGGAAAGAATCAATTCTACTGCTTCGGCTAACCTCCCATTTAGTTACATAACAGTTAGGAAGGGCTTTTAGCTTGTATGTCTGCATTCCACAGAGCTATTTTTTGCTGCTGGCACAGCTGTTCTAGAATAAACTAGGATTTTTTAAAAAAAAATGATGGGACCATGTTCTCTAAACCAAATTACTTCTGGTTAACTGGTGGTCCTGAATATCATCTCTCCGCTCCAGCTTAACCTCACCGATGGTGGTAATTTTTTCCCCTCTGGAATGTTTGGCCTTGAAAATCAAGAGGGGGGAAAAGGATTGGGTAGGAGAAAATAAATATTTTACACTAACCCATACACACACACAAGATAGTTGTTGGAGGCCAGACAACTAACAAATACATCCTTGGACCTAGTTTATCTAAGCACTTGTGATGTGCTTCTATTCATTCTTCTTTTGAAAAATTATATTTCAAACTTAATCTGACTAATAGAAAGGGACCATTCAGGCTACCAGCAGAGAGGTTCATGGCAGGGGAAGTCTCTTATGTCAGAGCTTGTATCGATCAAAAGAGATTCTCAACAAAGGAAGCCATTTACTGTGTCACAGCCATTTCTTTGCACAAATGTTTCACCCTTGGTTTGTAACTTTCCAGGTCGGCTGCAAGGCTAGCTTGGTATTTTTCCAGTACTCTGTAATGGCCAACTTTTATTGGCTCTTAGTTGAAGGACTCTATCTTCACATCCTCCTCATGGTCATATTCTCTCCTAACAGACACTTCACCTTATATCTCCTTATGGGATGGGGTAAGAACATCAATACAATCTTCTTTTTCTTGTTTACACTGCTATATACTCTACTGGGTGTGCTGGGTATATTTGTATGCTAGGCTCAGCACACAGCTCTGCAACGTGAAATCCACACATTAAATGTATTATTTTTGCAGTTGTCGACAGGTAGCAAAAAAAAAAAGTGGAAAGTGAGTCCCATTAGAGCTTGGAAGAGCATGGCTGAGCCTCGTGGCACAGTAGTTAAATGCCTGTACTGCAGCTAAAATTGTGCTCACGACCTGGGGTTCAGTCCCAGGTAGCCGACTCAAGGTTGACTCAGCCTTCCATCCTTCCGAGGTCAGTAAAATGAGTACCCAGCTTGCTGGGGATGGGTGGGCAATGTGTAGCCTGCATACTGTAATTAAAAAACTGTAAACCGTTCAGAGACTACTTGAAGAGGTATGGGGCAGTATATAATCAGAACTTATGGGGTTTTCGTCCAAGAAGAGTGGGGACCCGAGGTTGGGGACCATTGCCCTAAAGGGTGGATGGATGGGGTGTAGAATCCCTAAGTTAGCCCAGAATTCCAGAGGGAAGCCGGAGCTTCTGGAAAGGAAAGAACCTGAACCCAAGCTCTGGTCACTATGCATAGTGAGCCTCTGTCAGAGCTTAGAAAGGGTTATACTTGGAGGCTACAATTCCCGAATGCTTCAGCCAATGTGCTGTCTGAAATACTCTGGAACTTCTAGTTAAAGTTTGCACTAAGGGGGCGGGTGGTATAGATAGATAGATAGATAGATAGATAGATAGATAGATAGATAGATAGATAGATAGATAGATAGATAGATAGATAGATAGATAGATAGATAGATAGATAGATAGATAGATAGAAGTAATTTTCCAAGGTCTAGTCAAAAGTCTGGATATAAATGTTGAGGGAATCATCCCTCTGTGTTATATACCACATGTTTTTACATACAGATTATCTCAATTTGGGACACATTTCCTTGGAAGAGTTCATGCAGCAGGGCTGGAAAAGCCCTTCGCCTGAAGCCTTGGGAAACAACCAGGAGTTAACATGGACAGTGATGAGCTAGATCAGTGGGTAACCCAGTGTCATTGACTGCAATTCCCAGAAGGCTTCACCACCTCCTGTGCTGGCATGGGTTTCTGGGAGTTGCAGTCCAAGAACAGCTGGGGTATTTAAGGTTGGGGACCCCATGGATCATCAAGTCCAGGCCCTGTGAGGGAGTCGCAGTGGGAATTCAAATTCCCAAACTCTGGCCCTGCAGTCCAGCTGGAAACCCATAACAGTCATCTTTTAGCAAGGTGAAGAGAATTCATTAACTTACTTGTTCAAGATGAAACAGGTGCCATTAATTCTTTTAACAAACTATTAGCCGTTTTGGGTCCCATTATTGGAACAAATCCAGCATATAAATAAAATAAAATGACCTCCTTATTAGATGCCTCACCCCAATAGAACAACAAAATAGTCACTTTTTCTCATAGAAGAATAAAGATGGGGCAGAGTGAAAATGCTTAATCCCATCCTTGTCTATTACTTCTCTTTACTCCCTTACCCAACTAGTTTTCTCTAGGTAACATCTGGCAACACTGCTTGGGAAAAAGCATCTGGTTTAGCCCTGAGAAATTGGAAACTTATGTTTTATCTGTGTGCGGTTGATTCGTGCTTTATTTACATTTAGTTCTTGAATTGTGTGATATAATATGGATTGGATTCCTATTAGGCTAACTGCAAAAGTTTCTGCCAAGTCATATATAATTTCATTTCATTCTCCTGTTTCTTTCTCTGCTGTGTCCCCCACTTCCCCCCAGGCATCCCTACGGTTTTCACTGTCATGTGGATAGTATCCAGGGTCTATTTTGAAGATACAGGGTAAGGGTCAAAAGATTATGAAACTTTATGCTTCCATGCTTCACCACAGAGCTGCTTTTGTGGTTGCATTCTGCCCCACGTTGCCAACTCTTGGACAGCTAGCACGCTCTGGAGTATAAATCTGTACAATGAACTCATTCCCAGCTCCAGAGACATTGGTGCAGACAGAGAGTGGCAAATGATAGATTCATGTAGTAAAGGAATGGCAAGCATTTAATGTTATGCAGGAGACATTTTGGCCAAAATAAAAGATGATCTCCCCTTCCTACACAAAGATACATATTAGCTTGGATAATGTATAAAACTGGGTGATGTCCCCTGATACTTTTGACTAGATGTGCCTCTGGGTCTTTGTTTTGCTGCAGATGTTGCTACTGGGGCTTAAGGAGGCAACCAGGCATGTCCAAAGTTTAGCCCTGCAGATGTTTTGGACCACAGCTCTGACAGTCCTTTGTCATTGGCAGCCGAAGCTTAGAATTCTGGGAGTTTGGGTCCAAAACATCAGGAGGGCTGAAGTTTGGACATGCCTGGAGGCCACAGTTCCACAACCCCAACTTTCCAATAAGCAGAATCTTTGAAAAGGGGGGGGGGTTGCCTGTTTTCTTCATGATTTCTGCTGTCACAGATGCTGCTGTATCATTTGCCTCCTGCAATATAGAGCCTGTGCTGATTTCCCACAAGAAAAATGTAAAAACAGGGTCTGTTTTTGCCTAGAAATGCCATTATAGGCATCAGCACTGCCACCGTTCTTAATTTATGTGGCACTTTTTGCTAAGCATTAACTTGTGGTTCTATTTCTTGTTCTTTTAATATTCATATTTTCATAAAGTTGCCAGTTGGGCAGTTTATAAACAATTTTTGTGATAGCTTTGTCTGATCATCATCATCATCATCATCATCATCATAGACTTTCCCCTCCTCCCCTTCCTGACAGGTGCTGGGATACAAATGATCACAGCGTTCCTTGGTGTGTTATAAGATTACCGATCATAATTTCTATTTTGGTAAGTAAATTCAGTGCTGAAAATGAAATTAAGATGCTGCTCTGGCACACCAGTCTCTCTACCCTCACCCATCCTGCTTCCTGAAAGAGCTGCAGTACACTCTGCCGAACACTAGGGGCAGTGCTGAAAAATGGTGTTCTAAATTTCCGCAGAGTTCCTGAAGAGCAACAAGGAAATGAACACTGTCTTCCAGGTTCAGATCTGAAATGACCTTCAAAATAATACAGCCATACTTGGTTTCTAACACTTAAAATAGATAGGAACTTCTCTTTAGAACATTCATTCATTCATTCATTCATTCATTTGATTTATATACAACCTTGTATAAAGGAATTAATTCATTTCAAATGAAACTCTGTTAAGCAAATTCTCCTTTGTACAAATTTCCCATAGGAATGCATTGAAAACAGATTAATCCTTAATTGCGACCATTTTTCTGTTGTGCAGATTTGCCCCATAGATAATTCTGTTAAGCGATTTCCCCCTATCTCCGGAAGTTTTTCCTTTAAGCAGATTTTCTGTTAAATAGACCACTTGTTATACGAGGGTCCATTGTACCCCCCATTAGTATGCTGCACTATATTGGGCAGTTTATAAACATTAAATAAAACATATACTAATAAGCTACAATAAACAATAACAAATTAAAAACATTTAACTGGATGAAGCAAGTGGCACCAGAGGCAAATTCTCTTTATGACAGCAGGGCAAGATGCCAGCGTAGAAGGCCTCCCCGAAAGGCAGTGTTTTATGTTGCCTTTTAAACATTAAATATTAAAATGACTTTTCATAGGATTGACTAACCCAGGACTGTAGCTTTCCTGTGCCAGTAACCCATTTTCACAGTAGCTGTTATCCCATGAGAATTACCTGCTTGTGTTGTGCCACTTACAAAAGAATTAATTGATTAAGGGATTTAACATATTTTACCCTACTCTTCTTAAAAAGCACCCAAGGCATCATACATTGTTAAAAGACAAAATTCAAAAGTTAAAAACAGTACATATACAAATAAAAGACATATCAACTATCAAAACACCACCACAATAAAATGATAAATAATTTGCATAAAGTACCTACACACAGGTAAAGTACCTGTGCGCTAATTTTGCCAAAGTTAGTCAAAGTGAGAGGACACTATTTTTATCATTAAAAAGCCCAGTAACACAATTATTTATTATACAATAATAATTTTTTTACTGTATTAGTCTTGCAGAGGTGATACAGAGCTTTCCCCCTCAGAGGTTAAAATAACTTGATTGGTCTGGGACCTACTTTTGATTTAGAAGGAGCGATGTTGTTTCTTGTTTTCTTTGGACAGTAAAATGTCTTGTACCAGCTCATTAATAAAAGTCCTCCTTTTTAATAAACATATTTGAAATTCCCTGTAGGATGTTTCATGCCTGGTTATAAACATAATTGCACAGCTGTGCAGAGAATGACTTTGGTTAACAGAAAACTAGAATTCTCAATGGCCATGTTGGTTCTTTTGCAGGTGAATTTTTTACTATTCATTAGCATTATGAGAATTTTACTACAAAAGCTGAGGTCGCCAGATGTTGGAGGCAATGACCACTGCCAGTACAAGTGAGTGAAACATCATGCAAAGTGCCTGCATGCTATTTTTAATTGAGGATTGTAATGGCAGAATTGATCATTAGAAAGGGTACCCTTATGATTCTGTATATATGTAATGGTTCTGTCTTGTTTTTTCCCCTTGTTTTTTTTTCCTTAAAAGGAGACTTGCAAAATCAACACTGCTGCTCATTCCGTTGTTCGGAGTTCACTACATGGTGTTTGCTATATTTCCTATTTCCATTTCTAGTAACTACCAGATCATTTTTGAGCTATGTCTTGGATCTTTTCAGGTAACATATTTTCAGGTTTAATATTCTTTCCAATTACGTCCTTCATTGTATGATGTGCTGTCACATTGATTCCATCTTATGATGGGCTTAGTAGGGTTTCTGAAGTGTGTAAGATGTTCAGGGTGAATGTATATGGCCAGGTGGTGGTTTGAAACCAGATCTCACAGGTCCTAGTCTGACATCCTATCCACTATATTACACTGCCTATCACAGTGATGGCGAACCTATTAGAGACCAAGTGCCCAAACTACAATTCAAAACCCACTAATTTTTCGCAAAGTGCCAATACATCAATTTAACTTGAATACGGGTGGCTGTGAAGGGCGATGTTGGGTGCCCCAAAGCAAGGGCTCCAAGTGCCACCTTTGGCACCTGTGCCATAGGTTCACCAACACTGGCCTATCATATAGTTTATTATAATATTTTAAATTGTTAATATTTCTCTTACCTATAGGGCCTGGTTGTTGCAGTTCTATATTGCTTTCTGAACAGTGAAGTAAGTTTGTATTTACTACTTTTACCATTTACAGTGGTACCTCAATTTACGAATTTAATCCGTTTTGAATGCATGCTCTTAAGTCAAGCTACTCTTGTTGGAGAACCTATCTAGAAAATTGAAAAAATAAGTTAAAAAATGAAAAAAAAATGAAAAAAAATTGTAAGTCGAGCAGACCATATCTAAAATTTGTAAAGCGGCTGTTAAAACACCAACAGTTTTCCGCTCTTAAGTCGAATTGCTCTGAAGTTGAGTTGCTCTGAAGTTGGGGTACCACTGTGTTTATATTAAATGAAAGCAAGGGAATTATTGATTTAAAAATTTATGTTGGACTTCTCTTTCACCCCAATGCTATAGATTTGTAGAAAGAGTTAAAAGGTAGCATGCTCACCTTCCTGTGAATATTCAGTATATTTCTGAGGTAAAATATGTTGGGCAGTTTACCGAATGAGGAAGAGAGTAGACCAGCCATATTTTTATTCCCTTCCTGATGACTACACAAGAGCATTTTTAGATTAGGGAAGTCAAATAAAAAGGTGACTTGAGTCAGTAGCCCTCTTAAAAACTCTGCTGTTGCTTTCCATAACTAATCATCCAGTAAGTTTGTCAGGATCCTCATAGACCAGAGCCACCAAGGACACCATGCCCCAGTTTCCTTCAAACAATGAGAAGGCCTTGCTCAGTGATTAGATCTACGGTTAATTTCCATATGTCCAAGGTAGACCATCTTTCTCCATGTTCAAGCTTTGTTTAGAAAGAAAACACACTATCGGAATTCTTTGGTAGCCTGCATTGTGATGTTCTCTTCTCATGATACACATGCAGAGGTAAGAATTTGCATGCTGGTTTACTTTTGTTTACATTTAGGTACAAGCCGAACTGAAAAGAAAATGGCGGAGCTGGTGTTTGAACCAAAGAGTGGGCCGAGATTACAGACTTCACAGTTCCTCTATTTCTCGAAATGGCTCAGAAAGCATCTCTCAGTTGCATCGCAATTCAGCAACCCAGTTTTCTGTCCAGACAGAAACCACAGTGATATAAGCCTTCAGGGAAGCTACAGAAAACTTTGGGCAACAGCATTTGTGTGTGTAGCCCAGTCAGTATGGTATTTTCTAATTTGGCAAAGTTCATACTTATTTTCTACATGTTAAGGCACAGGGAGGGCCTAGTTCTGTGCAACGTATCCTTTGAATTTAACTCTAGAACCTGTTTCCAAATTCGTACCTGAAATGTATAAAATAGATTGTATGTGTAGTGTATACATTGCTTGCCCCCTGGCTGCCAGTTTCAGTCTGAAAAACAACTGGGATTGACTGGATTAAGAATATTGGAAAAGATGTAGTGGTTGAGCCCAAAGGTCTATCTGATTTAGCATCCTGTTCCTGCAGTGTTCAACTAGACCAATGGGAAGTCTTACCAAGAAACCTCTTCAAATCCTCTTCATTTTAATGATAATTTAGAAGTGCATTGCAGCTGATGGCTACACTTAGCCATTATGCCGGGTGTCTACACAAAACATTATGATATTGCCCAGGCATTTTCAATGCCCTATAAAGTTATTGCTTCTACAGGCCATTGGTACATTTTGGCAAGAGGGAATTGTGACGAAGAAATTATTTGTATCTCTGGCATTCCTCCTCACAAGATACTTTATGGAATACATCTGGACCATTCTTCTACTGCCTATTATACATTTTGACCTAAATTTGGTGTAACACAAGGAGAGTTAAAATCCCACTAGCACATTCTTTACATCATTCTGTTGTGGACTATTTGGCACAGAGATTGAACAACTAGTTGTGCAAAAGAATAGTACAGGTATTGGGTAGGGTACCATCCTTGGATTAACTTTGATGCCAGTATCCTGTTACTGAATGAATTGTGCACAGATCTTTCACACTATTTGTTGATGGTAGAATCTGTTAACCCCTTGATCTAGTAGAAATCCCTATAGTTTCCAGTGGGGTGACATTGGGGTAGCATAACTGAAAGCTATAGTTTACAGGGACATATGTGGAAAGTTCTGGGTAGAATCCTGCCAATGTTTGCCAAACAGGTTTCTGGCATCTAAGGGTGCAGCTGCTAACACAGTTGGTCTTATACGGTTGTATCCATGGATATATTGTTTTACTATTGAGAACCCAAAATTTTTCCATGCTGTGTCCATCAACAATTCCCCACCTGAGAAATGACACTGTGAAATATACTAAGCCTGGGACCCATCCTGCTGGGTTGGGGTGGGCCATTCTAAGTACTTTCAACTGACATGGTAGCCCTCATCCTTGGCCATAATTGTCATTGTTAAAGGACTGCAGATCAAGACTTTGGGTTCAGGTGTGGCGTCATTTATAACAGGCTAGCTTCAAAATGTGGAGAGACATTCAAATCTGATGATTGGACAGACTGAAGTGGCCAGAGGGATCCTACAATGGACAGCAGCAACAGGAGCAGCAAGAGTTGTCTTAATTATTCCTCCTAATAACTCCTTTATTGGGATAATTCCCTGCTGAATGTCAGACAGGCTGTTCTAGGGTCCTGACTGAGCCTGTTATTGCAGGTGTGATGCAGAATGCTGTACTGTATCCAGTGCTTAAATAAGATCCAACTGCCAATCCAGTTAGCGTTTGAACATAAGAGTGTGGAGGTTGTGGCATTTTGTCCATTGTCTAATAAATGGACAAAATGTTAGTAAAATTTAAGAAACCAGTGGTTGGACTGGGTAAGACTTTCTCGGTTGGAGTACTAGTCCGGTTTCAAATACTGATCCTTATTGCAGCTCATAAAAGCATAATATAAGCACCCATATAGATAGGAGCCTCGTGGTGTAGTGGTTAAATGTCTGTACTGCAGCTAAAACTGTGCTCACGACATGGGGTTCAATCCCAGGTAGCAGGCTCATGGCTGACTCAGCCTTCCATGCTTCTGAGGTTGGTAAAATTAGTACCCAGCTTGACAGGGATGTTATGTGTAGCCTGTATACTGTAATTAAATTGTAAACTGCCCAGAGACTACTTGAAGTGGTATGGGGCAGTATATAAGCAGAACACTTTATATGTGAAAACTTATTTTTCAAATGTTAATTGCAGGATTTAGCATGTGTTAGGGTCAAACTTGAGAGCACAGTTAAATTATGATTATAAACAGAGTTCCATGAAGAGATAAAATACTGTTTATTTCAATATCGACTTGCTTCAATTGACAAATTAGCTTGCTTTTGTCTTGTAATTGGTCTCTGAGATACGCATAGCTTTATTTACTTGTCTGCTTTGAAAGATATGCACATCTAGAGAGAGTTAGTTGTTGGAGGAAGAAATGTATGTTTTCCTTTAGTGTGTGATCCGACTAGTAGTCATTTTGACTTTCTGTTTGCAGAATGGTGCCTCCTTGTATTTCTCCACGCGAACAATCTGTCCCCTGTCCCTATTTATTTACTGTTTGCACTTTTAATTTGCAAATTTTTCTAAGTTTGTAGAAGAACGGTGGCCAAAGCCAATATACACATACAAATACCGGTATATACAAACTTTAAAGGGAAAAAAACCAGTTGTTGCAATCTTTCTGAGTTCTGAACATACAAAGAATTCCATATATAAGCTGAAAAGATCCCTCCTACTTAAAATATTTTCTGGGCTGTCAGACGAGATGCTATTTTTTAGTTAAATGAAAATTCTGTAAGAAAAAATAGGGAAGAGGGTGTAAGACATGTGGAACACCCATGGACCTGTGGTTGTTCTCATACTTTCCAGAATTACTGTATTTCCAGTTAAAGGAGCATGTTTTTAGATGTTAAGCTTTCTATACCCCTTCTGCCAGGAATTTACTCTTGATCATCTAATACTAACATGTTGGGGAGAACAAAGTTGTCCCTGCAAGATCCATGATCTGGGGATCCACATATTGAGTGGAAACTGATGAAATATTCACAGTGTTTCCTTCTTGACTAGGATTTCTTATTTATTTATTTAAAATATATTTTCCATCCTGTTCTCTTTTAAAAAAGGACCCAAGGGGGCATTACATCATTAGCACGAAATGAACAATTTTTCGTTTCTGTTTTCATTTTTTTCGTTTTGTTACGTAACGAAACAACAAACGAATTTTGTCTCTAAAATGAAATGAAACGAACTAAAACACCAGAAATTTTGTCGTCCGTTTCGTTTTTGTTACAGCAATACATTGAACTGCTTTAAATGCTAAAAAAATCACAAAAAATTGAAATAAATGGTAACGAAACAGTAACGAAACGAACGAAAATGAAAATGATTTTTTTTGCAAAAATTCACGAAAAATGGAAACGAAACGAAACGGACCCCCTAAACGACAAACGACAAACGAAACACCATTTTTTTATTCGTGCCCATCTCTAGCAGACAATATTAAAAAACTGAAAACAGTACATTTACGAATACTGGATTTTTTTAAAAAATCAAGGGCCACATGAGAAAAGGTGGACAAATCAATGTCCAAAGCAGATTTGAAGCAACGAGGCACCACACTTCACTAAAATAAACCCTCTCAGATATTCAGTCACTCAGGGAAAACCTGTCTAAATAGAAACGTATTTGACTAGTCCAAGTAGGCTTAGACCACATTCCCTTGTATGAATCTCTTTTTCCCATCCTTTAGCTAATAATGATGAGAGTTTCCCTTGACTGATTAGAAATTCCATGAGTTTTGGGTATGTGAGGAAGAAAAATCGGGCCTTAACTGGACCAGAGAACCAAAAATTTGTTGGGAAAGTTATAGGTTAGCATTAAGGCTAGAGTCCCTCATAATGTTTCCTCTAAATTTGAACTGCATTGAGTGGCAAATCCACCTCACATGTGCAAAGTTCTGTGTGTGACCAGAATCAAATGAGTGGCAAGCTGACAATACTTATGGTAGGTGCACGGCACCAATGCAGTGCTGCGTGGCCAAACACCCTCTCAGCTTAGAGGGAATGTTGCTCCTTCACATGTCAGACACCCACAACAGACACAGTAGCCTTTGCAATTAGCCATGTTTTGAGTGATTATGTTGATATTTTTAAAATTATATTTGTATTTTAAAAACCTCACACATAATTTCTAATATTGTCTGTTTTCAGTTCCCATTTATAACTAATTTAATAAAGTTGTTTGATAATAATTTATAATATACAGTTTCAGTTGACTTCATCATACAGGTATTTGTCCACTACATTTTTTCCACTACTCTTTAAGCTTGTCTTTTTGTCAGCTTTTGTGTTTATGTCTTTGATTCCAGTTGACATGTTTTGCGAGCAATCATAGATCAGGGTGAAGCAGGACCTTAACCCCAAATTGGGAGGGGCACCCCCATTCCCTGGTCACAAATAACCCTTGAGCAAACAGTAAAAACAATTTTAATGATGATAATTTAATAGTGCTTTCCAGTTTTCATAGCCCTTCTCCTATATTTTATGTGTGATCTTTCCACAGTGACTCCAGTATTATTGACTGAGACCTGAGAAAAAGAACCGATAGCTTTAAGGCTACTTTTTTGCATTTGTGACAGTCAGGTAGTAAATTATAACCTTCTCAGTTCCCAGCTCAGTTTCTGATACTGCAGTCTCATGCATATTTACTTGGAGGTGCACCCTATTGTGTACATATGGTATCACATTTGCTGTCCTTATGTTCAAAGTGAATTTCCATTAATACATAGCTGCAAATCAGCTCCAAAATATCTTGAGAATAAGATCATGTTTTCCAGATCAAAGGAGATGGCTTGTACAAGTGAGTTTTTTTTTAAAATGAATTTGAAATCAAAGTAGGATTTTGGTCTGCATCCATAGTGCTTTTGCGATGCCCCTTCTTGATGTAACAACTATTCTAATGCATTTTGAATGTTCTTCCCCTTATAATTTCTCTTTTATCTAGCTGTCTTTCCCATTCCTTATTTCATTTATTGCGCTCTTCTGCATGCATACTTGAGAGTTCATTTGTACAAAGCAAACTATGAGAAAGAAGGAAGTGGAAGCCCCATGCTTTCTGAGCATCACAAAGCCTTTTGAATTAGATATACATCAGCTCATGTAACTTTCCTGGTTCCCCATAGCACGCTCTCTTATCCTCTGAAAATGCTGCATGTGGGGAGCCTTTGGAAAATCTGAAATGGAATGAGCTAAATTGGGCAGAATGCTCTCTCCAACTGAATGCAAAGATAGAATAAACAAATATTTATAAATAAACAATAAATAAATAAATAAATAAATAAATAAATAAATAAATAAATAAATAAATAAATAAATAAATAAATAAATAAAACTCTTCTGCCACTGGAAGGCTAGAACAGAACCCTGTCTGCTTTCTCTGTTCCTGCTGACAGTTACAGCTGGTCTGCTCAATCACACATGCTGTGCCAGCAGCCCTTTACAGTCATGTGACTTTTAAGCACCTAAGATAGGCATGTCCAAACTTCGTCCCTCCTGATGTTTTGGACCACAACTTCCAGAATTCCAAGGCTGTATTTCTAATGGCAAAGGACTGTGGGAGTTGTGTTCTAAAACATCTGGAGGGCCGAAGTTTGGACATGCCTGACCTAAGATCTTCTATTTCTATTGGTGGAAGGACGAAGTGGGATCCACCCAGTATGATGCCTTGATGTTTCTATATTGAGATTCCCACCAATCAGCACACAATTTAATTCTTTTCAGAAGCACTTTCCGGCCAGAATCCAGTTGTGAAACCCTTTGCGCAAAGGAGATTTTGCTTTCCGCTTGTTATGCATCTGGGCATACAACCAAATGCAGGACTTGTTCCACAGTCCTGCGCAACCGGCATGCAATTCCCAGCTTACACTGCATGATACCAACAAGATTCTGGCCCTTGTTTTGTTTTGTTTTATCTTCCCATCCCATCGAATTGCAACATTTGAAGCAAACCTACAGCAGAGAAACTGAGAGAAATTTACCAATATACCAAACACAGATTTCTTTTCATTAAAGCTTTAATTCAGAAGTTGTCCTGTAATCCGTTATCAGTGATTCCTGAGCTCATGTAAATATATGTGTAGTTTTGCATGGTGTTTCCTTCCAAAAAACGCTTCATAAATGTTTGGCACTAAATGTCTAGCACAGCACATTACATTATAAATATTGCTCAGGCTTAATGGGCTGCATAAACACTTTTACCATAATACCAGTTCATATCTAGGGTTTTGCTTGCTACAGCTTCATACCTAACAAGGCCAAAAGAGAAGGAGAGAAAAGCCCTCATATGATACCCTTTTTAATTACCATAAAAGGCATAAACCGAAAGGGGCTTTTTTATTTTAACCTCTTGTCCTTGTGCCGCCATTGCACAGGCAAAGACACAAGGCTGACACGTTCTTATAAATATAAAACTGCCATGCCTAAAATCTGTAAAGAAGGAAACAAGGCTGTGTTTACTTCTGTCGTCGCCTCTGACCACATGTTTTCTAAATAATAAATGAGACGGCTGCTGTGCTCTTCCACAAGTACCCTTTTTTTAACCTCATAAACTGAAGTGTTAGCAGAACGGCAGAGGCAGCAAACAGCAAAGAACATTCTAGAAAACTAGTTCAGAACTCAGTTTGAGCCAGGAGTAGATTTATTTGAGGTGAGTCTGGACGACAGCTGAAATCTGATTAGGATCAAGAGATCTGTTAAAAAAATCTTGGGCCCTTATAGCTGGTGAGGGATTCTGTCCCTGGCCTGGCCTGGTATACTCTAGATGTGACCGGTTTTTAGAGGAACTTCTGGTGATCATATTGGCTTGCACAATGGTTCTCAAACTGGGTGCCGTGGCAACCTGGGGTGCCACCAGTGTATGCCAGGGATACCGTGGCAATAATATTTGATTTTCACTAAGATTTACCAATTTAGCAGTAGAATCTGGTTTTTTTTTAATAACATGGTAACACAATTGTCTCCTTGTCTATGCTACATATGCCACTTGTCAGCCATTTTTGTACGTCATTTGTTTTAACTGGTACTGGGTTGTTGTCATCGCAAAAAGAAAAAAAAAGGTTCCAGTGGATTTGATGGTAAATTTGTATTCTTTTCTTTTAAGAGACTGATTATTTAGTGAATATGATGCTTACTGTATGGCTAGATGCTGTGTACATGCTTATGTTTTCATCATAGTTTTATAAAATTATAAATGTTTTGATGAAAGGTTAGTTTTTAAGTTACGAGGTACCATGAAATTTGTTTAGCCTGACAAGGGTGCCATGGTTAAACAAGTTTGAGAATCACTGAGCTAGTGGATGACCAACAGTTGTGAATTTGGAGTAGTAATTCAGGATACCTGTCATGAGGTAAAAAAGTAGAAATCTAGGTTTATTATTCAGAAGAAATCAATTTAGAATGAAATAGGATACAAACATTTGAATCCAGGAACTCCTAGAACTGGCTTCTGCATGTGCAAGTACAGTAATTGTGCTGAAGGGCAGAATGGAAATACCGTAATCAAAGCTGACTGTTGTTGTCAACAAAACTGAAGATAACGTCCTTGAAGTGTGGGGATGCTGTAAGGTCAACAATCTACAAGAGCCACTTAATAAAATACTAAAAGAAAATAAGATGACAAATCCCACCTGGGCATCCATCTTGTCTTGTCATCTCCCACCCTCCCCTAGTTTAGCATAACAAACAAAATCGCTAAGCTTCCCATTGGCATCTGGATGCCCTCTGGAGAATCAGAATGTTAAACTAGGTATAACTTCTTGTTTGAAGTATGATGATTTTTCATATTTTCTTGCCGTCTTTGAGAGTTCTGCTCCCTCCTCAAAAGTTGAGCATATTACTGAGGGAATAGTTGTAAGCCTGCTTGTATCCTTTATGATCTCTACCCCATGATCCCCAAAACTGAAATCAAAATCGACCTGATGATGATGATGATGATGATGATGATTTATTGTTATTACCTTAAGCCAACTGACCAAGTATGTGACTAGTTCCTTTTAAGGTATCCCAGCATCTGCTCAGAAGCCGTTGTTTGCACTAAGAAAACTCAATACTTTTATATTCAGTTGGTACCAATGGACACTTACATTTGAAATGCAAGTGTAAGCTTTCAAGAGGTTACTTTTGTTGGCACTGCAGCAGTATTGGAAATATCTGACTGTCACCTCTACTGTATTCAAGCTTCCTCAAGGCTGGTATTTATATTCTTTTTTTTAAAAAAAACCATTGATTCCATTATTAAGACAACATCATGCCTACTTATCCCAGAGAGACTAAATGGTTTACGCAGAGCAGAAACAAATGAGACGGCAGCTTGATAGTCAAAAAAATCATAGAATCATAGAATCATAGGTGCGCCTCAGTTTAAAAAGGATGTTGACAACCTCGAGCAGGTGCAGAGGAGGGCGACTAGAATGGTTGAAGGCCTGGAAGAGATGTCTTATGAAGAATGGCTTAGGGAACTGGGAATGTTTAGCCTTTCAAAAAGAAGACTGAGAGGTGATATGATAGCTATGTTTAAATATTTGAAAGGATGTCATATTGAAGAGGGAACAGGTTTGTTTTCCATGGCTTCAGAGACTAGGACTCGGGGCAATGGTTTCAAACTACAGGAAAAGAGATTCCATTTGAACATTCGGAAGAACTTCATGACAGTTAGAGCTGTTCGGCAGTGGAATATGCTGCCACGGAGGGTGGTAGAGTCTCCTTCTTTGACGGTCTTTAAGCAGAGGCTGGATGGCCATCTGTCGGAAATATTGTAAAGGGGTTCCTGCTTGGCAGGGGGTTGGACTAGATGGCCCATGAGGTCTCTTCCAACTCTATGAAATGAGCAACAGTTAATACTTCAGTATTCTTCCTAGCTGCCATAACTGTAATGTCAGCATTCAGACAAAGCCCCGTGTTCACCTGTTGATGAAATGGTGCCCACAAAAGCAAGCTAACTTTTAAATGACACCATTACAAAAGGACCATGGAGGAAAACAGACCTACCTTCTTTCTTTAAGTGGTACCATGTCTAATTGTGAAGCTGGTGGCTTAATCCACATGGATACCTACCTGGAGAAATACACATTTGCCAAAGCTTCTAAAGGACAAACTCAGTGCCCTGTGGAAGAGCTGCAATTTTCTGAATGGTTTTTTTCTGAGCCAGTAGTAACAAACAGGCGTACATTTTGAAGCCACCAGGTTGGAAAATATAACTGAAATAAGTTTTCTAAACTGACATGCATGGTATGCTGGTAGAAAATTAGCTATTCTCTGTATTCTCTGCTATATGAATTCCATGAATTTATTCAGCATATCCTGAAAATTTACTAATACATAAGGTTGCAAAGGAAGTAAGAAGTCAGTTTTGATTGTTCACTAGTTGAGGATGTTCGACAGCAGATGGGGAGGGAAGCAGAATCTAAATTCAGGATTCAGGGAAGGAATTGAGAACATGCGTCTGTCCTTATGTCACTGGATAGAACCTCACGCCATCCTCATCACCACTGAACATGCTTGCTCAGGCTGATGGAAGTGCAGTCCAGCAATATATGGGGCTCATGTGTTTCCCAGTCCTGGTTTTGAGTTTAATGTGGCATTTCCTGGGTGAATCTAGCTGACCTGCCTTCTGATTGTAGGCATCTGTGACATAGCAGTCAAGAAATTTTGATTGTTTGTTGGTACTAAATCCAAAGGCAGCTGGTACAGATTGTTGCATTATGCATCCTAAGCGTACTAAAGCTTTATCTCTGTACAATATGTATTGAACTGAATATTATGCCAGGTTTTTAGTGGTATTCTCATAAGAAAGGTTTATTGCAATGCTCCCTTTGATCTTCTATCAGTCCTCTCCACCATTACCATTTCAAACAAAAATAAACCATAATTTAAATGAATGTTGTTCCTTTGAATGTTGTTGGTTTTTTTTAACCGAATGTACAGATTTATATTTGCCTATACTGTATATCTGTAACTAGACCAGCTTTTCCTATTTGTAAGACTGAATTTTTACCTCCTGTTTCTGTTCTTTAAACTATTAAAATATTCTATATATAATAGCATGAACTGTGGATTATTTCTTACAAGAATGGGCGGATAGGAGGCATGATAAGCACAAATAATATCAACAGCTATGACTCCAGACAGAGAAAAGAATCTTAGAATGGCAAAGAGCTGGTAGAAATGTGACGTGTGCAAATCTATGCTTTTGGATTACAACACCTGGGAAACTAAAGCAAAAACAAATATGCACAGCTAGAGTAGAAGTCCTATAAAAACAAACTATTTCATTTGTATCCTTAGCTAGATTAATGAGTATATTGCTGGTTTAAAGTGACCACACGGTCACCTTCTGAGTTCATCTGAATTTCCACTTTGCTGCTTCAGGTTCAGTTGTAGGTAAAGCATCAGCTACAAACCTTTCTTTACTTTCTAGATTTCTTGGGGAGGTCATTGCTCTTTGGTTAAGGACCACTAAAAAGCCACAAAGAATCTTGTAGTACTTCTAAGACAAACAATCTTGATTCAGCATAAGCTTTCATTGGTACAGGCCACTTTATCAGGTAAATAGAATATAATATTCAAGCCCAGAATTATATGTGCAGCAGCATAAATTTATAGCTTACATTTATTCTCTGTGCATCTATTAAACATCATACCAAATAGAATTTGTGAGTCTTAATAAGTGCTGCAAAATTCTTCATTGATTTTCTTGTAGTCATGTACCTTGTCTTCCAGAAAACAAGACAAAGCATCTCCAGTTAAGGTGTCAGCCATTCACAGCTGAAATCATGTGAACAGCAGAGTTGTGGCCTTCTGCACAGGCTTAAAATGTCTAGAATGAATCACATGTTTTCACTTGGGGATCAGTATTTAGTACACTTCTCTATGGTGTTGAATCCAGTATTTAGTATACTTCTCTATGGTGTTGAATCTCGGACCCTTACAGATGCATTATGCAGGAAGCTGGAAGCATTTGAAATGTGGATTTATAGATGAATTCGGAAGATACCTTGGACTAATGTGGCTGTACTGGAGCATATGAATAAAAAGCTAGAAATTTATCAATACCGCAAAGAGAAGAACATTACAATATTTCAGTCATATAATGTACAATTACAAATACCATCTGCTGCAGGTTATCCTTCAAGGAAGAATAGATGAGAAGTGTGGCCCAGGTTGTAGAAGCACATTCTGGCTTAAGAATTTAAACCAATGGTTCGCAGTGAGCACAGCTTCTTTATTTAGAACATCACTGGATAAAACCAGATTATGCTACTGATCACCAATGTTCTACGAGGACACGACACTTGAAGAAGATCAGTATGTTTGCTGTGATTTCCATGCCTATACATGGCTACAAACCCTATTTTTGAGGACAAAAATTATTCTCGAAGACATAAAAAGTGTGTCTTTGAAAATTGGGTCCACAATCATGTATCAGCATGGAAATCACAGCATAGCTTCACTGGACTCTTCCCTGTAAGGCCCTGAAATTTGGAGAGGTTTGGACCTCAGGGGGCTGAGTTATTAAGCTCTAGGTGTGCCCCTAGGGAAAAACTCATTGTAAATTGAATCGGATTTGGAAGTGAAACTGCTAATCGCTCACCCATGGGGGACTATTGCGGCTTCCTGATTCAATTAGAAAGTTTTTTCTCTAGGGGTGCCCCCTTTGGAGCTTAATAACTCACTCCCTTGAGCCCCAAACCTCTCCAAATTCTGGGGGCTTACAGGGAAGAGCCAGAGGAGGCTCCCCTGCCATTTTGGTGCATCTAGGACCCAGGGGAGCATTTCGTTTCATTTCATTTCGTTTTGTTTTTTAACAAAACTACTTTAAAATTTGTTACCAATGAAACAAAATTAAATGGAACTACTAAAGAAATGCAACAAAACATTATATTTCCATTTTGTGCCCATCTCTAGTATTGATTACTACTATTTTTCATGTTGTGGAACATAGTCAGAAACATGTAGCTTACACCATGCTACCATCAGCTACATAATTCAAAATAAAACAATAATCCAGATTGAGTTAAAACACTTTAAAATTCTATTTAGTTTAATGGAAGAAATAATTGGGCACATGTTTAAGATATCTGTTTAATTTATCATAATTTAAAAGAGATCAGTTGACTGGTGGCTTGGAAAGAGGAGAAATGTAGATCTAAAGTTGTTGTTTCAATTTATGTACTGCCCCTAGTGCTAAAATACTCTCTGGGCAGTTTAGAACATACCGTATATACTCGAGTATAAGTCAACCCGAGTATAAGCCGGGGGCCCTAATTTAAACCCAAAAAACTGGGAAAATTTATTGACTCAAGTATAAGCCTAGGGTAGGAAATGCAGCAGGGCCTGGGAACTCCTCCTTTGTGAGCTGGGTTTGTGTGTGATGTTTAAAATGACTTTTAGCCACCGAAGCAAGTGCTTGAGTTGATGGCTAAAAGTCATTTTAAACATTGTTTTAAAATGACTTTTTAAAAAGTCATTTTAAACATGGGGGGGCAGGAGAAGTGACCAAAAGTAAACAGCACTAAAGATAAAAACACCTCCTTGGAGGGAAAAAAATCAAAGAGAAGTTGTATTTGATGGTTCCATTAATCTAAAGT
Organism: Phrynocephalus versicolor; assembly: GCA_023846285.1. Classification (NCBI taxonomy): domain Eukaryota; kingdom Metazoa; phylum Chordata; class Lepidosauria; order Squamata; family Agamidae; genus Phrynocephalus; species Phrynocephalus versicolor. Next base: position 74,924,269 of record JAHTLZ010003542.1, read on the forward strand.
GGAATGTGGCTGGCTCTCTTTACATTCATCTGATACTCTTATACCAAAATTCTGCAAGTAAAACAAATTTTCTAGTATTCTGCATGGATGTGGATACTTCCCTCTGGCATATTGTTTATTTCTTCAGATATTCACCATGTGGCCAATTCATTCTCATTGCTGCGAATGCGAAAGGGTAGATATCTGGTTCCAGCAAAGGGGTGTCTCCCATCTTACTTAACTCCGCCCACCTCCATGTCACAGCACATATCCACACTGTACTTCATGCTCTTATGGACACTTATAATTCTGTGGTACTGAATTGCTCTCATTTTTAACAGTAAGATGAAATTGAAATTTTTGAAAGGAAGGGAGAGTACTGAATAGAGTAGAAAGATTGCAGTCAAGTCCTTTGCTAAATCTTGATCGACAAAAAGTTAAATAGGTGCTTACATTCTTTTTAAGAGAGAGAGAGGGTGGGTGCTTAATTGTGTAAACAGCCACCAAAAGCAACAACATCAGTTTACCTTGGGCTTTGGGTTTTATGAGTGCATTTGTAGATGTTTCTTTCATTCTTGGCAATACTTTCCCACTAAGAATTTGCTTTATAGTTCAGCTGTTACATTGCACTGTGTATTGTTTATAATATGCCTGTATACAGTGATGCCGGTGTCTTTATCTTAACTTCCCACTGGCATCCTCAAGTCTAATCTATTTTATTTTATTGGGCACAAGCCTGCTGTGCTTCCCATCCAGCAAAATGCACCTGCCGCCGTATGTGCGATGACCAGTGAGGAAGAGTGCAGGATAGCTTCAATTCTAAAAAATACATCAGCTGATGAAAATACAGTGGTACCTTGTATAAAGGAATTAATTCATTCCAGATGAAATTCTGTTAAGCAAATTTTCCTTTATACAAATTTCCCATAGGAATGCATTGAAAACAGAGTAATCTCTAATCACGACCATTTTTATGTTGTACGGATTCGCCCCATAGGCAATTCAGTTAAGCAATTTCCCCCTATCTCCGGAATTTTTTTATATTGTACAGGTATTATGTTGTACAAACCATTTGTTATATGAGGGTCCACTGTAGTGTTTCTGCTCTTAGATGTCTAGAAGCATAGAACAACTGAGTTGGAAGAGACCTATGAGACCTATACATTCACACTCTTGCTTGGTGCAGGAATCTTAAACAAACAGATCTGACAGGTGGTTGTCCAATTATAAATGCCTCCAGCATTGGAATGCTTACCCAACTCCAGAGGTAATGTGTCCCATTGTTGTACTGCTCTAACTGTTAGGCATTTTTTTCTTGATATTCAACCAAAATCTGGCTTCCTGTAATTTAAGCCCATTATTATGTGTCCTGCACTTTGGGATGAATGGAAAATATGATCTTGAAGATTTTACTGCTGACCACCACAAATTATTTACTAATACTATATGCACTAAGGTTGGTCCTACAGCGGAGTAGAAAAGTGTATGTATGGCATACGTAAGTTTCCATTATCTTCAGCTAGAACACAGGTACAAAACATTTGATTCCCCGCCCCAGACACTAAAGGACTACCACTGCCATTCTATCTTGCCAGTAGCAATGGTAGTTCATATTTTGTATTATAAGTGTCAGGCTATACATTTAAGACAGCACATGGTTAGAAGGAGCTCCTCAAAGACATGTTATCGTCACAGCACCTACTTTCCATGGTTCCTATTTTTTGCTTTGTTTTGTGATGGCTTTTCTCCCCAAACACAATTGCTCACATGTGTAGGGCTGCTGTGATTACATTTCTACAATACCAGTGTGATTTCACCTTCAAGACACATGCTTTCTGTAACATATAGGTTTGACCGTGAGGGCCACTAGATCTGAAGAGGCACAGACTCCCAAGCCCTAAACTAGAGGGATTAAGAAAAACTGCATCTTGAAATCTGTGTCACTGCTTAGAAAGTGTTGTTCTAATTATCAAAGTCCTGCCGCCATCTAAGTGGAAAGCAGTTTGGGGAATACTTCGCTAATTGAGGCCCATCATCCCATTTCTGACTGGACTTAAATCCAATCCACTAATAAACTTTTTATCTGTCAACAATTTGTCTCCCCATTCCCTCATACTCTTCTCCTTTGAGGTTCCAGACCAGATATGTGTCAAAAGCACTTCGGAGGAGAAAACAGCTTCAGGATTTATTTTCTAATGCTTACCAGAAAAAAAGAGTTAGAGGATATCCTCTTAATTGCAATCCCATCACTGAAAACGGCATGCCCTTGGAGCTATTGTCCACTGAAGAGAAGGAAAACAGAAGTCACTTCTGGATTAAGTTGTATTAAAAACAACACATAATGTCCCCCCTTGCTTTCTGCCAAAATATCCACATTTACAAGGTGGCATAGTTCAATGCAGGGTAGCAAAAATGGGAAGATGCAATTACCAAAAGAACAAAGTTAAACTGTGATTGCATCAAATGAATAATTATTACATGGTACAGGTTTAGTTGTTAGGTGTTGTCCAGTTGGAAACAACTTACAGCAACCTTAATAGGGCTTTTAAGATAAGTTATCTCGGAAGCTAAGCAAGGTCAGGCCTGGCTAGTACTTGGATGGGTGACCACTGGGGAATACCAGGTGCTGTAGCCGCCTGGAATAGGCAAGCCACTCCAGTATTCTTGCCAAGAAAACTCCATAGACATGGGGTCACGAAGAATCAGTCATGACCCAAACAACAACAACAACAACAACAACAACAACAACAACAACAACAACAACAACAACAACAA
>JAHTLZ010003542.1:74927032-74951739 GCA_023846285.1 Phrynocephalus versicolor
AACAACAACAACAACAACAACAACAACAACAACAACAACAACAACAAAGATAAGCGAAATATTTAAGGAATGGTTTTACCAGTTCCACATGCCCCATTAGCTTCCATGGCTGAGTGCGGATTCAAACTGAGATCTCCTGCATTCTAGTCTATTGCTTTGTCCACCAGATCAGATTGTATATCTATAAATACAATTCCCATTTGCACAGGATGGTTCTTCTCTCAGGAGTCATAGTGTGGAATTGAACTCCTAACATCTGACTCCATAGTCAGATAACTAAACCACTGAGTTATCCAGCCAGCCACAAATTTAGTACATATACATAAATAGAAGAAGATAAGAGGACTGATATAATATTCATTAAATAGATTCCATTGTGGGTTGCAATCTTTATATTTAGCCTAAACCGAGTGAAGATCCTCAGAACATATCAATACACTTTTAAAGACACTGAACAATTTGTAACTTTCATTTCTGAGCAATGAGCAATGTGAAAGCCTGCCAACATTCTGTTACAAAGGGACCAGCCAATCTAAATATGATAATATTTTCTGCTTGAATTGTAAAACCTAATTTCTCCTGAAGGCCAAGAAGCTTTTTTGCTCCTTTCTTTTAGGACAGGGGTTGGGGAACCTTTGGTCCCCCAGATGTTTTAGGACTCCAACACCAGGAATTCCAAGCCTGTATTGCCAATGCTAAAGAACTGTGTTAGTTGTGGTCCTGGAGGACCAAAGTTTCCCTATCTGTGCTCTAAGGGCCTTTTTACACGACCCCTAAACTCTGCCGCAAATGGCTCCCAGCTCCGGAGCTTAAAATTGTTTACCTACCAGCTCCGGAGTTTACTGAAAATTAAGTACGGCCACGCCCACCTAAGCGCGTCCCAGCGCACTTTTCTTGTACCTGCTCTCCAAGGGTGAAAAATCTTAATGCGGATGTGCCGGGCTCTCCTTGCTTCTTTTTGTTGTTGTTTTTTGCCTCCCGCCCCTTTAAGAGAAGGAACCAGGAAGTCACGGGGCTCCCGGCAGTTTCCACCGGCACCAGGGAGGTAACTCTTTATTCTTTTGTCCCTTTTTTTCTCCCTCCCCTAACGCAGCCAGCAGCCAGGACGTACGGAGGGGTGGGAACGCACGAAGAGCGACAAACCCCTAAGATCTCTGGTCCGAATTAAAGTGACCAGCGGATCTTAGGGGTCATGTAAAAGTGCCCTAAGACAGTCTTAGCTTTTGTTATAACATACATCTGCCCATGTCTGTTCACTGTAGTATAATGATAAGCTATTGCTAATTCTCAACTCTAGTTTAAAGATGGCCCCTAGGAACTCAAGTGCCTAATTTTGTCTCACTTTTTAAAAAAAAATTCAGGCACACGAAATTGTTTGTCATTCAATGGGTTCAAAATGCAGCAGCCAGACTGCTGACTGGGGTGGGGTACAGAGTTCACATTACACCTCTATTAAAACAGCGCCACTGGCTGCCAATCAACTATTGAGCACAATTCAAGGTGCTGACCTTGACCTACAAAGCACTATATGACCTGGGTACTAGCTACCTCCAAGATCAAATCTCACAGTATGAACCAACTCGGGTACTAAGGTCATCAGGAGAGGCCTTTCTCTCCATCCTGCCACCCTCACAGGTACGTCTCGTGGGAACCCATGAAAGGGCCTTCTCGACTGCTGTGCTCAGACTCTGGAACTCCCTCCCACTCAAGGCCAGGACTGCCTCATCTCTGTTGTCCTTCTGGAAACAGGCAAAGACCTTTCTCTTCAGGCAAGCTTTCCCTGAATGATGGACTACTATGTGTATTTTATATGAATCTATGGGTTCACATAGACTTTGTGTTTATAACCGTATATATACTTATAACCATGTAGCTTTAATGTAATGTTGTCTATTAATGCTGTAAGATGTCCCTCAATTCCTTCTTCTCAAATACTTGGACATGTCTTAATTGTACTAGATTAATTAATGCATATTATCCCTCATTACTGTAAACTGCCTTGGGTCCTTCTCCAAGGAGAAAGGCGGGGTAAAAATACTCTAAAATAAAATAAATAAATTGCTGCAGCAGCACAACTACGAGGAGAGAGAAAACTGACGCTGTGTAGAGAAACAAGTGGTTCTAAAGACATAATTATGGCAGTGTTTGACTTAAAATATTTTGATTGACAAAGAAAAATCCCCTTTGCTAATTGCGCCATGGAGTTTGTTTTTATGGAATGAATTAGTGCTATGGCTAGGAAGGTAACCATTATTTTAAAAGAGATATTAGGCAGAATATGTTTGATTTTGTTATTCTGTCTTACACTTGCCTGAACAGTCTCTTGTTCAGCCACTCGACAATTTCCCAAGGTGGCGCAAGTAGGTACTGCTGGGCATTTTCCTGGGCAAGCGTTGAAATGGACCAACCATTTGCATTGCAGTACATTCCCCCCTAATCCTAAACCTCATCCCAGCTCTGTCTCTGTAGGAATTTCCAACCGGGCTTGCATGCAAATACGCCTACATACAGCAGCCAATGAATATTTGATGTGAAACATATATTCCATTACATATTATATTGCACACCTCATTCTGCTGCTATATGTTTGAAGAAATGGACATGTCCATAAAACGTTACATTAAAATATGAAAGTTAGTCTTTAAGGTGCTACATATTTTGTGTCTTTTGTATCTTTTGTTTTGCTTTATTTATTTATTTTAATTTTGCCTGGAACTCCCTGTGGAACAAATGCAAAGAGGAGTGGGTACAAGCCATTTTAAAAGCGAGCACCTTAGTCATTTGTCACGTGACATTTCTGAGGGTTCTTCTCAAATTCTTTGGAGAACCGCAATGTCTTGTTGCAGTGGAGGCAGAGAAGCACCATGGTTCAGCTTAGGTTTTCAAAATGTTACAGTAGATCTTTGTTAGTCCCAAAATGCTCCTGGAACTATGATTTTTTGTTATAGTCCCTTTGGAAAAAAATTTCAACAGAGGTCCATCAGGCACTTTGTTGCAGTTGGTAAGAAAACAGTACTATTTAAAACCACCTTTTTATTGGTGCTTTACCACAGGAGATGATCAAATATGATTAATTTGTTTGATTTATTTAAGATTGGTTGTAGCTAGGATCAGGATTTTATGTTTTTATCTGTATTTATTGCAAGGTATTTTATTGCATCTATTATAATGCAATTCTAATGTATTTTAATGTGTTGTGAACTGCCCAGAGGCTGGATGCACTATGGAGTGGAATACAAGCTGAAATTTAAAAAATAAATATTAAACATTGACCTTTATTTGTAACTTGAGTCACGGCAACTGGACTTCTTTTCTTGAGAGATAAAAACATTTTGCTACTCATCCAAGCAGTGAAATGTTTCTATCCTTCAAGAAAAGAAGTCCACTTGCCACGATTCATCTTCCAGATAAACTCACCTGGATGACTGAGAATCTTCACAGACATTTTGACCTTTATTTATGTTTAACTTTTTTTAAAATGATATTTTAATACTTTATATTGGTTTTTTTGTCTAAACAAATAAAGGACTTGGTACAGTTTACTGGGATGGAACACCTGGCTTGCAAACTATTTTGTGAACTAATGCCCTCCCAAAAGTCCAGTCCTCGTTTTCAATTAAAAAATTTCAAAACTGTTGCCACTTGCACTTTCAGAGGATTCAGTTACATCTTCAAAATAACAACTAACCACTACGAGAACTCAAGTCAGTTGGGATTATCACTGGAATGCCTGCTTGCAGAGACGGAGGCTGAGAATTCTTATTGGTACTGTGCCTCTTGGGATCAGTCAAGATAACTTGGATCATGCATGACCGGCGCTTCCATTAAGGTGAACCAGACAGTTGCCTAGGGCGCCAAAATGGAGAGAAGGCGCTGGACAGCCTGCCGCCCCCCACCGCCCCCTGGTGCTGGCCACCACCGTCCGTCCCCCCACCGCCCCCCATCGCCATCCGCCGTGCTCATCGCCGACCCCCCCGTGCCCGTCGCCGTCCCCTGCCATCTGCCGCCCCTGCCCGCCCCCGCCCGCCCCCCTGCCCCCCAGCCCCGCCTGCCACCCCCTGCCACCCCTGCCCACCCCCTGCCCCGGCCTCCCACCACCCGCCCCACCCCCACCCCTCGCCTAGGGCGCAAAACAACCTAGTACCAGTCCTGGCCCCAACACCAGTGCAACCTTAGACAAATTTTGTAGTCCCCAAGTGCCTTCAGAAGGGAAGATGTAAAACTACATTTATACCCATGCAGTTAGTTTGTTTAGGGCTGAGTGTCGTCCACACTCACCACCATCTCAAATTAGAACCAGTTTTGTGAATTGTTGGTGCCATGTGCTATTTCTGCTCTGCTCCTTTCTCAGGTAAATTGGAGCTGATCTTTGATAGTCAAGGATTTAGTGACCATTCATCCAGTCTAGTCATATGAGCCCCATGCACTCAACTATTAATAGTTTAGCATGCAGGATAGGTGACAGAAAACAGCCAACAGCGAATGTTGGGGACGAGTCTTGTAAGTTTGAAGATTGCTTTTACTAATTGTCTAAGGAGATACTGTATCAAAGTTGCCATCAAAGCATATGCCTTTGGGCAGAAAACACATTTCATGGTATTAAATTCCTGAGAGAGAACACCTTAGACTCTGAAGTAATAAATCCAGCTGCTATTCCTATGCAAATATGAGTTTTAGAAAGATTTTAGAAAGCTAACTCAGGGCATTTTAATAATATATAATTTCAAATTATTTATACAGTAGTCCTTTCATCTGATTTTTAAAAAATGTTACTATGTGCCAAAGCATCATCCTTAAAGATACTTAAAATAAAGCAGATGTTGAACTGACTACTGGTTTTTTTCTTAATTATTAGAATGTTATTACATTTCAAGAACAAATAACAATAAGTTTTTATATAGAGTAAGTGATTCGAAGATGGAACTTGAACAAAACTATACGATGACCCAATAATAACAAAAAATAATGGAGTACCTTAAAGACTAACAAGTTTTATTAGTCTTTAAGGAAACACAAAGCTCTTTATTATTTCTCTTACAACATGGCTGGTTTCCCTGGATGTTTAATCTAGTTTTGTTATGAATCCAGAAATCTGGTTTCAATTCCATGATTAAAGTCTAAATTGGCTAATATTTATTGTATTACTCCTGATCACTTAGTATAAGCATTACACCAAATTAAAAAGATTGCTTTTGATGCTATGAGCCAAAATTATCATTGTTCTTTAAAATATTAATGTAACATGCAACTGCAATTAGATTTAATATGAAAATCTAATATTAAAACAAAAAATAATGTGTGACTCAAGCTCTGCTATGGTTGTTTGACTTTCTCTTTCATGGAATAGAAAATTATCAAACCTAAGTATTTGTTACTCCAGGTGTGTCTGTTACCAGCCATGTGTTCTGCTGCTTTATATCTGAACAAGTGGACATGACCATGAAATGTTACATTAAAATATGAAAGTTAGTCTTTAAGATGCCACATGTTTTGTGTCTTGTCTTTTCTTTTATTTTTCTTTGATTTTTGCTTGCAACTCTGAAACGCCCATGAAGTGTGATACGGCTGCTCTACTTACAAGTTGTTTGACTTATGAGTATGCATTCAGAACAGATTAAACTCGTAAGTAGAGGTACCACTGTAAATCTGATTATGTCATCAATCTTGGCTGTATTTTGGTAATTCAACGTTTCTTATCTTTTCTCTCAAGTTTCTGATATTCCTTTTAGTTGTCTTTGGTTTTGGGGAAGCCTTGGCATAGGGGGCAGGAGTCTCAGCTACTATTAGTCTAAGAGGCTTAATGTTCTGGTATATGCAAGATTACAAACTCTAGACCAGTGTATGTTTTGCCAGCTGCACAGTGGTGGATAGGAAAGGGGTGTATCTGACAGAATGTCTCCTGCCTCAAAATACTGCCCATAACACCCGATCATCTCAGGAAGGGCATCTGAGGGTGCCATCGCTGAAGGAGGCCCATAAATCTTTGACAAGAAATTGGGCGTTCTCAATGGTAGCTCCTTGTCTCTGGAATCAACTTTCCCCTGAGATTTGTTTGGCATCTTCCCTCCCGGTCTTTAAGCAACATGGTTCTGTATGCATTGTTCAAATTCTGCAATATCTTTCTGCATTTTCCTGCTGTTTGGAAGGTGGTTCAGGTGTTTTGTTTTGTTTTTCACAGAAAGCAAGAGAGAGTTGCAAAAATATTTTGTTGCAGTCTAGTGGGAATATGTGGAATGTGAAAAGGATTTTCATTCTTAAGTCCTTGATGTTGCAAATATTGTTTGCATTTGGTAAGTTGACGGTGTATGTTTATACCTGTGGAAGACTTTTTTTGAGGTTGATGGATCTCTACTCAATTCAAACAAAAACTCCAAATAATACCATGTTAACATGTCTTCTTGCTTAACCGCCATTAAACGTTATCATGCCATCCTCCTTGCATCATGGAAGTTGGCAGGAGGAAATGTATATATTGGGGGGAAACTGGACCGTTTCAGTAGTAATTAGACCATTCTGTTCACTGAAAGAGAAGTATGGGACAATGACAATTAAACTGCTATCCCAAGAAGACAGTAATGAGAGATGACCCATTTTCACAGCTAAAAGCTGGGCTGTATTTTCTTGTTAATATAGTGCATTCATTCTGAAACAAAAAAAGAAGGCAAGAAATTAATGTATGACAAATATTTTATTTTGTGCTACCATGTTGCCTTCCAGACTAAGGCCTAAAATTAGACTTGATCTTTATCAAGCAAGCAGTATTTGTCATATGTTTCATAAGACTATAGCACTTTAAAAACACAGAAAACAATGTGTACACTTTCCCTCCAAGCAGCCAGATGGGGTGGTGTAGAAGCAAAGTGCCTGGATTCATACTATCCGTGTCTCCCTTTAAATGATCAGGAGGGGCTGTCTGTCCCACCACTTCCATAGGTACATGTGGGTGAGGATACGGAAGAGGGCTCTCTCTGTTGTTGCTCCCAAACTCTGGGACTCCCTCCAAATTCCATATGTTTTTCTTCAGGCAAGCTTTCTCTTAATGGCTGCCTGCCTGAGTGGGCTTTTTAAATGGGTGATTGTACCTTACTGCACCTCCTATGGTGCCTTTACCATCTTAATGTGGTATTTGTAGGATCCCTACTAAATATCCCTACTAAAATTAGCTACCAATGTTTTGAACTGTTGCCGCCTGGCAGGAGATATAGGACACTTAGGTCAAGGACAAATAGACTAAAGAACAGTTTTTATCCTAGAGCGGTATCTAAGTTAAATGTGAATGTTTTGGCATCATCTTAAGCAGTTTTCAAGCAGCGTTTTAAATTTTGTAAGTGGTTTTAAGAGTTTTTAATATTTTGTGGTGTTTTATGTGTTTTATGTATTTTATATGGTGCCTTGTTGTTTTGAGTGTGTAGTGGAACAGCACTCTAATTTCATTGTGCATATCTTGCATATGCATAATGACAATAAAACTCTATTCTATTCTATTCTATTCTATTCTATATTCATGTACTTACAATGTGTAGCTTTTAATATTATTTTGGCTTCTTCTTAAAGCAAAAAGCAGGGTAGAAATAAATGAATGAATGAATGAATAAATAAATAACCCAGGTATTCTTGAATGGCTACTCTCAGAAACCCCAAGCAGCACAACTAGTGGCAAAAGCTCTTTTTGTTGTTGGCATTTTTACAGTCTTACATGCTGCCACTAGTAGGTGAGACTGTGGTGGCTGTGGTGAACTATCCATCACTCTCTCCTGCTTCTGAATTCAGAGAGCCCCGTGTCTCTGCTTGGTGCATTCCCCTTCTTTAGATTCCATAGATGTCTATTGCTTATTGTTTGGCAGAATTTAAAACAGATTTTACATCATTGTTTCCCTACAAATCTGTGATGGTTACTAGGTACTGTTAGAGAAGCATTAGGCACCATTTATCAACGGAAAAGAATCTTTGAAACCAAACAGTTCTGCAAAATGAAAGAAAGAAAGATGAAAAATATCCAGTGTAGACACCCAGGCATTTTACGCTACTGTCTTGGATTGCTTATGATAATCTATTACACAGACACAAACATTTCCTTTCCAAATACAATCTCTTTTGAAAGACTCCACTGTAGAGAATGAAATAATGCTGGTCTCACTAATTTACAACAAACCTAAATACAGTAATGCTCATCATCTGGTCTGGTCATTATAGCCCATAAAGATTCTCAGGGTCAAGGACCATCTCAGCCAACCTTGGCAAAAATGCATGGCTTAAAGCGAAAGATGGTACAGTGGACCCTTGTATAACAAGAAGTTTGTTTAACAGAAAATCTGCTTAAAGGAAACCATTTCTGGAGATAGGGGAAAATTGCTTTACAGTATCGCCTATGGGGCAAATCCGTACAACAGAAAAACAGTCATGATCACGGATTAATCAGTTTCCAATGCATTCCTATGGGAAATTCCTTCATACTAGGTAACACTGTATTTCGTAATTCTATTTAGAGGTAACATGAGATGAATATCAATTCTGAAAAAAAAAATGGTCCCAGTATAACACAATACCAAGAAATGGGTAGTCTCAGGGACCTGAAATGTTTCAAAAGAACAAAGCCACTTTGGAAAACAAAGGTTAGCAACATCCTCCCTGGACACCGAAGATACAATTGGGACCTGCCACAAAACTTTGTAGCATGTGATACAGTGATCCCCCGCCTATCGCAGGGGTTAGGGACCTGGCCTGACCCACAATAATTGAAAATCCGCGATATGCGGATGCAGGTCGAATCAGGCCTAGGGGGGCTAGTTGGGGGCTCTTGTACTTACCCCCAAACTGGCCCTAACTCGAACGGGCCTGTGAGAGCCTTCCTGGGCCTTCTGGAGGCCCAAAAAGGGCCTCCCTGCGAATTGGAAGTGACTTCCGGTAAACCAGAAATCATTTCTGAGTCCTCCAAAAGTCCTCAAAAATGATTTTCAGCAACCTGGAAGTCACTTCCGGTTCGCAGAGAGACCATTTTGGGGCCTCCAGAAGGCCCAGGAAGGCCCTCACAGGCCTGTTCGGGGCAGCTCCAGTCCTGGGGTAAGTATGGAAGGCTTGAAACAGGACTTTCCCCCCTTACCCTAGGGGGCCTTTTTTCATATACTGTGGTCCTGTGATATAGTGGGACCGCAGTATATGAACCGCGAAAGGGCGGAGGACCACTATACGCCCTTTTACTCCAATCAGCCATGCACGCATCAAGAATGCTGATTCCTTTTTCCTGTTTTCCTGTCCCCCAACAGCATTCGATATCAACATCCACGCTCCTATGAGAGCAATTAGGATAAAACTGCAGCATGTCTTGAAGTTCATACAGGCATAGCAGTATAACACTATATGCCCAGTGAATGCTTTGGGTTGTTCATATTTTAAAGCATTTCCCCAACAAGAAAAAAAAATAGCAAAGGACGGGACATGTCATGATCCATGTCAAATGTTGGTGCACAGTTATCAACTGTATCTATATTCTGGCATCCCCCCCCCCCCATCAAACAATTTTGCAGAATACAATGATGGGTTTCCCACTAATTACTGCAGAGCACTGCAGATGAAATGACTCTCATTAGCTTGATCTTTCTAATTTTTCCGTTTGGCTCTATAGTATACTGTATCCATACAATTCTTAGTGCGCACAATTTTGCCACTTGTTTAACTGTGTAATTATAGCTTACCAAGAAAGCAAATCCAAGCACTCTAAATAAGCTCCCTTATTCAGAAAGATGAAATACACAATTTGGCCATCTGGGATTGTATAACACCAATCAAAACAAATTCTCATCTCTCTCTTTTTTAAACTTCACTGGAATCTGTGAAACTGAGTGGAGAAGGGAATGCTTTATAACCCTTTGGCTAGATCAAGTTCTTCGGCACCATAATAGGCCTTTTTTCGCTGTACTCCTGACTTTTTAAAAGTCTGGGCATCATCACATAGAGTGACAGGCCTGTGGTCTGCTGAAGCTAACAGTATCCACAAGCTCATCTTTGTATTTTTGTGGTTTATTTCAAAATTAACTGTCATTCTGAATTATCAACACCATTTCCCATTCCTTTCCTGTCTCTGCTAGTTCCAAAATTGTCAAAGAGTTTTATTTGAGAACTGCAATTTCTGGCACTGTAATTACTACACAAAGCAATGGTGGGCAGTTTTCTGGTAGTCCCAAAGCACTGGGTTCTCCCACTGTGTCAGGAGAGTCATCAACTTAAATTAGTGCCCACTACTGATTTTCTTTGTGACATTGTGGATGGTTCCTAGTGATATCACAAACATGGAGCAAAGGTCATGGAGGCTGGTGACACTTCGGTTTGTGGGAACAGGGAATCTGCTTGTGGGGGTTAGATTTACAGAAGTTTTGAAGCTATTTTGGTGATAGCTTGCACGACTCCATGAAGCTCAGACTAAGACCCAGAGCAGATTTAACTCCCTGCTACAAAAACTGTAGCCATCAGCTTCCACAGATATGAGAGAAGCAAACACAACACACATTCAGAAACCTTTGCACTCAGCTTTAGCACTAATTGGAAATGGATGGAGATGGTGATCTTCACCCATAAAAAATTAGACTTTCTTTCCCCCCAGAATAGCTCATCCTGAGATTTCTCTCTTTAACTGGAAACCTGAGGAGGCATACTAATTATCTGAGACTTCATCTGGTACTCAGAGAATTGACAAGAAAGGAAATTATAATGCTTCTCAACAAAATGGCATCCCTGCCCCTCGTTATTCCCTCATTCACTGGTTCCCAATGTTGGCTGGCCCAGGTGTTCTTGGGCTGCAACTCCTGGAAAGTCTCTCTGGCACAACTAATGGTGAAAGCTTCTGAGATCTGCAGTCCAAGGGCACCTGGGCTACCCAAGACTGAGAACCAATGCCCTAATGTAATTTCCCGTGGGTAATTTTGCTGCTTACATTCAAACTGTCTGGCTGATATGAATTTTCTGCTTGGGTGTGCATAATTACAAGGTTTGAAAGAGTGTGTTACAATTGGACAGGATAGGTATCTGCTACGCCTTGTATAAACCAACGGATTTCTAATGCCCACCAAATAGGATGGAAATGGAGGTTCACTTATTCCTAGTGACTTAGACAGCCTTCGTTTGACAAGTTCTGAAGCCCTTAAAAAGTTCAAAGCAAGTTATTACCCAAAAGTATCAATTTGGACTTTTTCATAATTGCTCATATGCTGATTAACTCCCCAAATTTTCTCCCCCTCATGTTCAAGAGCACACATTTCTCATTTTCTCCAAGAAAAATCTGGAAAAAAATAGTTTCACTCTTGCCTCAGATGAAAGCTGTTACTTGTTTTGGCACATTGCTGAAAGGTCAAAAAGTCTGAGATAAATTTATTCGTTTTTATTTGCAACTTCATACACTTCCTTGGCAAGTGAATTATATGGATTAAGACTGTTATGTTTGCGAGGTACTGGGAGATACACACGTACGCTTGTCATATTTGAGAAGTTCTTAGTGTTTTCCATTAGGGGAATTATTATAATAATTATATTATGGTTCTTTTTCTGTCTTATATTTCCTCATCTATGCTAGCAAAACTACAGTATACTAGTACCATGACAGTCAATTAACAACAGTGTGAATAAGACTAGAAAAATAAGTGCATTCTGTAGTGTTGTCAAGTCAACAGTATCTTGTTCCCTAAGACATTGGGGTGGGCTTCTGTGATGTCACAGTGGTGGAGCAAGCAAGGACTGGGAGGGGGTTCAGAACAGTTTCTGGGCCAACTAATTGTGAAAATGGGCAAAGAGATAGAAAAATGTGCCCAAAGGCTGCAAAATTTCCACTGTGCCCTCCATGGTTCAGTCTTGGCTCACCTGCATTGCCTCTTTGTCAAATCCCATGCTTAGTTCAATGTGCTAGTTACAGTGTCTATCGCAGGGGTTAGGGACCCGACCTGACCTGCAATAATTGAAAATCCATAATATGCCAATGCAGAAGTGACTTCCAAATCGCTGAAAAATCATTTTTGAGGCCTCCGACAGGCCTAGAAAGGCCCTCAGAAGCCTCAGAAAGTTCAAAGGGAAGCCATGTTGGGGTCTCCAGAAGGCCCAGGAAGGCCCACACAGGCCCGTTCAGGGCAGCGCCAGTCCTGGTATAAGTATGGGAGGCCTGAAACAGGCCTTTGCCCCTTACCCCAGGGAGCCTTTTTTCATATACTGCGGTCTCGCAATATAGCGGGACCGCAGTATATGAACTGCGAACTGGCGGGGCAACGCTGTACAACATATAAAACCCGTAACAATTTAGGAACTTAATAAGTGTTGGAAACTGCTAAAACAGCTACACATTTCACCCACTCCTCTCAATTCAGGTTGCTAAGTGTGGCCACACTGAGGGAGGCCAAAAGGATGTCAACAAGGCATCAAACCTTCTTGATGGTGGCCTTTAACCTGTGGAATAAACTCCCAAATGAAGCATGCCAGGCTCCTTTTTGATCCTGAAACTCAGGAAATTAGTGAAGACTGAACTAGACAAAGCTGCCTTCAGCAAATTAACTCTTATATGCTGTTGATAGTAATTTTCTTTTCTTGTGCTTTTTTTAAAAAAAAAATTAGATCTAAATTATTTAACTTCCATATTGACATATCATTATTGGGGTTGTGTGGAGTTCTTCATTTTAATTTGTAAATCACTCAGAATAGTGTGTCGACTAGTGGGCAGTATATAAACCAAACCAAACCAAACCAAATCAAATCAATAAAGATATGTACCCATCTGCTTCACCCTTCTTCCTGTTTTTATTTTATTTTTATGTCCTGGCATTGCACTGGAAATGGATAGAGAGAGACTTCCAAATGCAAGAGCCAAATTGTCTATCCAGTCTTCCTATCTGGAGACTTGATGAGAAATGGCAACTTCTAGAACTTTATATGTTTACCATTTGTGACAACCATGACCACTCACGTCTAATAAAAGGAATTTTTCTTTTGGTCATCTGGTATCTGATACTTACTGTTATGTCCTGGGGTGATAAGAAATAACCCCAAACCTGAAGTTGCCAGGTAATGCCTTGAAGCCATGTTTTGAGGTCTGAAGAATAATCCCCCACCCCAAACTTGAGATTCCTGGTCAAAGTCTGAGCTCTGATAACCCTTTGAAAATGGTTGCAAAGCACCTACATCAGCTATGTTTCGTCCTGCCTATATGGGCCAATGTTCTGCCAAAGGGTATTTTTGTTAATTTTCCTTTCTATGTTATTTTTCCAGTTTGTGCCTGGTGGTACATCCAAACATGGCTGTTTATCTTTCTCCCCACCACCCACCCTAATTTCCCTGTGGGGAATTAACTGATTTTCACAATAGTACACATGATCCTGCAGCTCTTGAATTTAGCAATTTTCCACCTTGCTTAATAAAATTGCATTTGCTTGTATTTAGTTTGCGTTCAATTGTTTGCTTTGGTTAAAAGCCACAGTGGTGATTTAATAACTATTAATTACTGATGCATTAAACTTTCAGCCACACTGAGATTCCATCTGGAGAAATGTATTGGAAGTATATTGCAGGCAGTAATTCTTTAAACATGTTTTAAAGTTAGGATTAAACACATCAAAAGTCAAATAAAAAGCTAATTTATCTTTCCAAATGTCAGTATGTAAAACAGAATATTTTCAAAGGCAAGAGTTTTAGTTTACTAGCTGGAAAGCTAAATATTTTATATACTCTTTCCTGAGTCCTAGTCTGTTACTCTATCCACTACACAAGGGGTACCCTGTATTTACTACACATTTAAAATGCTTCTTCTTCTTCTTCTTCTTCTTCTTCTTCTTCTTCTTCTTCTACTACTACTACTACTACTACTACTACTAATAATAATAATAATAATAATAATAATAATAATAATAATAATAATAATAAATTTATTAAAATAAATAAATACATAAAGTAAGTTCACACTGAAATAAATCTACTGGTTATTAAGATATCATATCCCTTTTGTTTCTTTGAGGGTGTCTTTAGAAAAACAAAGAAGAGATTTTGCTTTTTTCAGTTTTTGGCAATATTCTTATTATATATCTTTGTTATAACCCTAACCCTAACCCTAACTTTAGGTTAGGGTTAGGGTTAGGGTTCTTGGCTGTACAGTGTATTTTCCCTCATTATTGCAAGCCACATTGTGTCCTTTTCCAAGGAGAAAGGTGGGAGAAAATATTATAAATAAATAAATAAATAAATAAATAAATAAATAAATAAATAAATTTAACATATGGCAACATTTTCAAGGGTTTTCTAGGTAGAGAGCAGGGCCGGTGCGTCCATTAAGGCGAACTAGGCAGTTGCCTAGGGCGCCAAAATGGAGAGGGGGTGCTGGCCAGTCTGCTGCCCCCCCGCCGCCCCCCATCACTGGCCACCGCCATCCATCCCCCCCACCCCACCCCCCACCCCCTGCCCCTCACCTAGGGCACAAAAAAACCTAGCGCCAGCCCTGGTAGAGAGTATTCAGAAGTGACTTATCATTCCCTTCCTCTCTCTTTCTGTGTATGTGTGGCCGCTCGCTCTGGTGCTGTGTGTCCTGCCCAAGATCACAAGGCTGGCTCTTCTTGGGGAGGGGGCCCGGTGGAGAACCAATCTTTGCAGCCAGTTATCTAAAATAATGAGATACCCAGCCAGCTGTTTTGAAAACAGAAGAAACATAAAGCACAACGTACCATACAGTATCTACATTGCCCATGAGATAGATACTATACTAGGTGAGTTTACACAAGAATCATCCTACTTTTAAACTAAGAATTTGCCAAAAAAAAAAATCTTCAAATTAAGGATAGGAACTGTTTAAAAAAATATAGGACAAAGTGAAACTAACTACTGAGTTATCCAGCCAGCTATATGTTTAATTTGGATCCCTAAGTGTGTATTCACTTGGATGGATCTGTCTAATTCTAGTTCAAATGAATTCCACCTAATGATAACCCTTCCAGGATTTTCTAGGTATCAAATATTATGAAGTGGATTATCTGTCCTTCTTTCTGGTGCACTCTTGGATTATGCATTTTAGCCATGGCTGTCCGGGTAAACATGCAACTTTATCAACTTGGTTGCCACTTTTCTGCAAATCACTATGAGCATGTGAGTTCCTAATCTCTGAATGTGTTGCCTGGTTCTCCAAGCTACTGAACCTTTATAATGATTACCTGTCATTTTAAACTGACCGAGTAATTTGAGAGTGCAAATAGCAATTTTTTTTTTAAAAAAACCAAACCTTTATTTTTAAAAAATAAAGTTACAGAATTGTTTGGAAGCACAGTAATTAATTCATGGATTTTCCATAAATTGGGAGGATTTTTAGCGTTTAACAACTGAATTATTTGAAAGTGCACATGACCCTTGTTTTGAAAATATTTTCCTATGTCCTTCTTTTTGGAAGAGAATCAGAGAGATGCGCACATTCAGTGCCATTTTATGGATTTCCACTGTGTAGAGGCATTACATAAATATAACTGGCTTCACTTCTGAGATTACACAAATCTCCATATCTACCAATAGTTTGGTGCCCTCTTGTGGACAAGAATATTTCAGAGTTAAATATGCAGATACAATTCATGCTAACAAAAAATGCTTAAGGAGAAAGGGCAGTACTTTTTTTTTAACAAAAAACGTTGTATCCCAGGAGATAAGGAAATATTTGAGCTTCAGAATGGCAGAATCTCCTTGTGTTAGGAGAAAGGTGGCCTATAAATAAAATAAATCGATGCAATTCCACTTCCTTGGCCTGGATGCTAATTTCTTTTTTAATGAAATACATTGTCAGGCTGCAGCTTATGTAATATGCAAAGCATTTATACCAGCATACCTGTAAGAATACAAGGACAGGGTAAAAGGGGATCTTTGAAAACACTAATTTAAGGAACACGGCCATTTGGTCTTTTAATATTTTTTGATCGCTTAGCTAGAAATTCATTCCAGAAAATGAGGAAAGCCAAACTTATCTATCAGACTTCATACCTTAATATTTCAATCTTATGTATTTAGTATACAGTGGTACCTTGTATAAAGGAATTAATTCATTCCAAATGAAAGTATGTTAAGCAAATTTTCCTTTATAGAAATTTCCCATAGGAATGCATTGAAAACAGAGTAATCCCTAATTGCGACAATTTCTATGTTGTATGGATTCGCCCCATAGACGATTCTGTTAAGCAAATTTCTCCTGTCTCCGGATTTTTTGTTGTTGTTGTACAGATTTTATGTTATACAAGCCGTTTGTTATACGAGGGTCCACTGTACTTCTCTGTGGTGTTGAAACTTGGACCCTTATTGAAACATTATGAAGGAGGCAAGATGCATTTGAGATGTGGACGTACAGATGAATTCTGAAGATACCTTGGACAGCCAGAGTCACTAATGTGGGTGTATTACAGTGTATGAATAAAAAGCTAGGGAATTCTAAATACCATAAGAAGAAAATTACAATATTTCGACCACATAACGTGCAATAACTAATACCATCTGCTGCCAGTTATCTTTCAAGGAGAAATAAGACGGGAAGTGTGGCCCGGGGCATAGAAGAACATTCTGGCTTAAGAATTTAAGCCAATGGTTCACAGTGAGCACAGCTTATTTAGAACAGTATTGGATAAAAACCAGATCATGCCAATGATTGCCAACATTCTACGAGGACATGGCACTTGAAGATTACTGTACTTGATTGCTGGCTTGATAGCTCAGTAGTTTAGGTATCTGGTTTGGAGTTAGATTTCCCACTGTGCCTTCTGAGAAAGAAGTCAACCTATGTGACCGTAGATGTATCGCTTCTGAGTCCTCTCTACTAGGAAAACTCTGAGGAAGGGTTACCCTAAGTCGGAATTGGCTTGATGACACACAGTTATGATTATTATTACCACTGTATTCATCCACTACCATTCATTGAGTTTAAATGGAAAGAGCAGCATAAAGCTACTGAATAAAAACACAATATGTTTTGGCACAAAGAGACAATGATTCTTCGTTCAACTGCAGCTGTTAACCATCCGAGCATTGCTAAACCAATTACTGCAAATTAGTGCTTCTCTGCTCGTTTCACAGGCATTTACATTTTAGTTGAAATGTCACAGACCGTACAATTCATTCATTCAGAACACGTATGGGCAACTCCTGTGCCACAGGCTGCACACATGGCCATTGGTTGCTTGGTTGTCTGTACTGAACCCAGACCCCTAACCACTTTCCCCTGCAATCCAGCTGATCAGCTGGGCAGTGGGATCAATACTGTTACACTCTTGCTTATGTTAGCAGTGTTGGGTCACTAATCTAGATTGGGATTGCAAGGGAATTGGAAAACTTTTATCTTGTACCACTCTAGCAACACCGGTGAAGAGCTTCATTTTTGACCACTATGAGCAATGGGGAAAAGTAGTTTAGATTAGGAAATGGTTTAGAAACTTCAATACTTCCCCCACACACCAACACAATGGGGCCCCACTCCCTTCCTCTCCATAGTTAGGAGGGACAGGTTTAAACTCCTTAATTCCTCAACTGATGGCAAAGGAAGAAAAGGCCCCTGATCTGGCAATAAATTGAGTTCTCTGACTCCAAATCATCACCAATCACAAGGTCAAGTGTCTGTGAAGATTCTCAGTTATCCGGGTGAGTTTATCTGGAAGTTAAATCAAGGCAACTGGACTTCTTTTCTTGAGAGATCCAAATGTTTTGCTATTCATCCAAGCAGCTTCGTCAATCTGACAAGCTGGTTGGATGAGTAGTGAAGTGTTTCGATCTCTCAAGAAGTCCACAAAGCCAAGGTTCTCCACCACCACTCACATTTCTTAAATTAGCATACCATAGGAAAGTATATTGTATATTGTATCCCTTTCCCCGAGAACATCCACCCATGCCACCAGATCCTCGCAAACCAAGCTCCCATGGATTGCCACACCAAGGGAAACCAGAAAGACATCCATCACAAATCAGGCCTTCATGTTTATGGCACCATCCTTTGGAATGGGTTTCTAGTTAGCTGCACTTCCTTCCCAACCTTGAAGAGATTGTTGAAGACAATGGACTTTACTGAAGCTTCTCAGGGCATCTTCTCATGAGTGGCTGCCAGCCTGTGTTCAGGGGACCCATCTTGAGTTTTGATGGTGGTTGATTTACTAGCTTTATGCTGTATTTGTTTTGCTGTATTACATTCCTTGTACAGATTTGTTAACCACTCTAAGTACAGCCTTACACTATTTAGACAGTAACATAAAACAAACAAACAAACAAACAAACAAACAAACAAACAAATAAATAAATAAATAAATAAATAAATAAATAAATGCAAACTATCACCAGTTACTGCTGCTGTAATTAGCAGAAATATGTATCTTTACAGCACACTTGTACCTTGCAGAGAAGTCACAACCTGTATCATGTTATAAGGTGGCTTATAAAATCAATCCATCAACCTAATAATAAGTGGTAGGTGTTTTTAAATGGCATATTGAGTTAAGACAAGATGAAACTTGATAAACCTTTGATGGTGTCTTGCTTCTTAGTATAATGCTAAACAGAAACTGACAAAAAGTTGTAGTCTCTGGTCCATAATGAGAACTAGATAAATGTTGGTTTTAATCTATAGCCAAAATAATCACAATCTGGAAAACTTCTGCAAACCCTGTACAATCAGAGGTCTTAACTTCACAGAAGGGTGAAGAGAACTAGTGATCAGTTTTCAATTACACATTTTAAAAGCAACTTTTATTGGACCACATGTTTATTCCAAAATATCTAGAAATATTTACACTGCATAGCATGGTAAAAGTAAATATATTTTTGTATCAAATATAAATACAGTTCACATTTCCTTTTTAAAGATATTGCTTCATTAACATTTATTCTGTTTTTGTGTTTGACAAAATATTCTCGATCTCAAGTTTAAATACTGTGTCGATGTTTTAGAAAATATATAAATACTATTTACAAAAATAAGAGAAAAAATGAAATTGCATCTATTTACCAAGTGATGTGTGACTAAAATCAAAATATTAACAAATGCAGCAAAATCATAAAGTCATATGTGTGTATTCATACAAAGGCATTTGTTTTGATTTCACAAGGCCTGCTGCAGAAGCAAGTTTAATTTCTCAGATTCTTCTGGTTGAGGTTGTGCCCATTTCTTCTTCACATATTTAATGTCGATTATTCCGGACTCTTTGGCTAGTGCAATCCCCAGAAGACCACTGGGTTTTTCGGGCTCACCCAAAACAGCCATGGTTATAACCCTGAGGATAGGAAAAGAGTTATGGATTAACAAAGGGAAGGCAAGAACAATATCCATCAGTCAAGATGAAATAGCAACATCCATCAGATAAGATGGCCCCCAATGCCACTTGGTTTCTCCCCTCCCAGAAGTGACTCAATGAACTGCCATTCTGCTTGGCTTCACCTGCAAGACGTTAAGACAGGGGGCCCCAAACTTTTTGTAAGGAGGGCCAGATTTGGTGGCTGAGAATGTGTCAGGGGCCGGTTGCTCCCCGACCCTGCCATCCCACTAAAAGCCCCACCCACTGACCCATAAGCGAAGGAGGGGGAGGGAGGGGAGGGCCAGCCAGCCGCGGGCCACTCAGAATGGCCTGACGGGCCAGATTTTGCCCCCCCCCCCCCCGGGCCGGACTTTGGGCAGGCCTGCGTTAAGACAATAAGGCCTCCTCCACTGGCTGCTGAGAAGGGACCTGATGCCACTTGGCTCCTCCCATCCCAGCGAATCCTGCCTTCCTATTTACACTGCCCCTTAGAAGAGAGAAAAGAAACAACCCTCTCCATGTCCCTGATGGCTAGCAGGGTAACTACAGTGGACCCTTGCATAACAAAACAGCTTGTATAAAATCTGTACAACATAAAACATTCCGGAGATAGGGGAAAGTTGCTTAACATAACTATGGGGAAAATCCGTACAATATAAAAATGGGATTACTTCATTTTCAAAGTATTCCTATGGGAATTTGTATAAAGGAAAATTTGCTTAACATTATTTCATTTGGAACGAATTAATTCCTTTATACAAGGTACCACTGTATTTGGTTCTGCCTAGCCCAGATGTCTTTCTCTTGCAACGACATGCTATTTGAATTTGCCCCTTCCTCTCACCCAGCCCCCTTTTATACTATAAACCACTGTTTTAAGCCATAAGCCATCAAGGTAAAAAGGCATACCAAAGCACAGACAGTGAGAACTTTGCTGTCCAAATCTATTATCTGAGTAAAAGTTGTGTCCTAGCACACCTCGCATCATACTAATAGGATTCACGCCATGGGAGGCTCACCCTTGGATTACACGTGGAAAAACTGATCCATTGTTTTATTTCCCCACCTTCCCTACATGGGCACCTAAAAAGCTTCCTAAAAAGGAAACTTTTGGGGGGCAAAGTCCTAATTAGACAGGTATAAGATCAGAGCAGATGTATGACGAAAAACATCACATTGTCCCCAGCAATGTGTCAACCATCAGTGCGGTGGGAAAAAACAAGGAGGGAAATTTTGGTTTCTTACCCCAAACAGGGTGATTACCTTTACCATAGCATTTGCACAGCATAGGGAAGCAGAACAGAGTTCTCTCTGGGAAACTGGCACGGTATATAAATATAAAAATAAATAAATAAATAAAATAAACATTTACAAGGAATAAAGGAAGAGCAGCATTCACTTGCGAGGATCTTGCATGACTGCAGCTGAAACGGCATGTTCCAACTTACTTATCAGACCAGATAGGCTGCTTGGCCACAGGTGACAAGTCGTTTTCCAGCAGATCCCAAATGTAAACAACAGACGCTGCATCCAAAACAAAGAACACAGCTGGTCGGGTCAGAGCCCACTGGAGAGCAATTATGGGCTGCCCGGCCGTGCTGTTGTTCCACTGCATAAGGGGAAGCTCAGAAGTCATTTGATGCAATCTTATGCTCCCATCCGAACAGCCTACCTGCAAACATGAAAGCAAAATATAACATGGAACAAACACTCCTGCCATGACCCAAGCAAAACGGCAAGCACACACACAGCCCATCATTATCCCATGCAACTCGACAGCCATTGGTTTCAGTGGTAGCAATGTATCAGAGCATGGCCAGCCTTTCTTGTTACAAGTGAGTGTACTTCCCTGGGAGTGATTAGTTAAGAAAAGAGAGCTTATTCTGTTTCCAACTATCTTCTGACCTAACAGATTATGCTGCAGTTCACCAGGTTGGTTAACACAACCTCCTTCATGAACCACAAAGGAGGAGTACAGCATTTCCTTGATCTCATCAGTAGAATTAAAAAAAAAGTTGTTGATGCAGTTGTGAACAACCGGAGTGAGTTTTGGGGATATAGCTCCTTTACATGGGAGTACTAGAGCTCCTAGTTTAAAATGGAAAAAACAGCTTGCAACCAGGTCTGCATGCCAATTTGGGACTCATGTGTTTTACACAACACCTTTCCCTGTGTTCCATGCCCAGATTATTCTAAAACTGAAGGTAGTCTTAAAAGTAGTTTTATTAAGATAAATAAGTCAAAGGTTCTTTGAGACATAGACACTTCAGCACACTAAGCTGGATCCTGATTTATAAATTCAAAGCTTTTCTCCACTCCGTAATGCAGATGTATTAAAGCTCCAAATTGGCAGTACTCTTTTCTAGCTACAAATGCATATTTGAGTATAAGTTTCTGTGATTCGAGTTTGTGTACTTGACCTTAAACTAAACTTCAGCTTCTGTTGGTAGTTGCATCAAGAATTACAAAAGAGCCTGAATAGAAAACTTTTTCCAGCTACTTGCTAGCCAAGTGATAACCCAAGTGACTGACTGAATGCTATTAATTTACAAGAATTTCAATTCAATCTCTGGCCAAACAGAATAGAACTTGAGTTATATTATCAGAGTTGTTACAGAGTTGTTACATCTGGACTGGGGGATTTTGATATCCCCTGTATACCTCAATACAGGAACAGAGCGGCTAAAGGTAAATTACGTGTGACTAAATATAGCTCCTAGGCAATTTTCAGATACTTTTACCTTCAACTAGACTATGTAGCCCTGGTAATTCTGATCAACAAATGTGGAAGGGCATCCATACCAAAAATATTGGCTTTCCAAAAGGAGAAAAATCAATTGCATTGACCCGGGTTGATCTTGGCTCTCCCTGCTGAGGCTTGAACCATTTGGGAGGTACTTTCAGATCATGCCTTGTACCATGACTCACTATAGCCTGTGAATTAAAAGAAGGCAAAACATCTCTTAGCTCGGAGATAGCAAAATGCTTTACAATTAAATACTTTACAGAGAGCTGACAGTTTTCTCCGGACATTAAAGTGCAGCAATATCTAAAATGCAGGTACTGTAATTAGAAACATTACAATTTAAAAATTAATATGTACAGGTCTTCCACAATTAGGAGGAGGAAGGAGCATAATTAAAGCTGAATGAGATTTGCCATATTACTTACAACATCTGTTCCAACAACAAAATGATTAGGATTTGAAGGCAGAAATTTAATCTTCAGTGTCTGAGGAACGCCTTGAAACATGGCATCTTTTGCAGTAAAACTGGGGGGAAATGAAAATGAAAACAAAAAGCTCAACATGGGAAACTTAGGAAACTTATGAGAAAATGTTGCAGTGGAGTTACTGGCCTACAAACTTGTAGGGATACTCTGTTCTATTTCCTGGCCCAGTCTGTTGCACAACAGATACTCAACATTCTGCAGATACAGAACATTCACCAACCTCTCCCTGGACTTGTTGGGATGTGTGTGGAGAGCAGTCTGCCTCCCCCCCCCCCGCCCCCACTCAAGATGTTTCATACTGAAATCCTCCCCCACCTCCAAAGGTTGATACAGTCACCCCCCGCCGACCGTGGGGGTTAGGGACCCACACCACCCGTGATGCATGAAAATCCACGATATGCGGAAGCAGGTGGGGTGGGGCCTGGAGGCTGGGGGGGGGGGGGAGCGATCGCGCGCCTGTCCAAGAAGTCTTGGGGCGGCGCGCGCAGGCAGTGTTGCGGGATCTTACCTCCCACCGCCGCCCGCCCGTGCCACCTGAGACTTCTCGGAGGAGCGCATGGGGTGGCGTGGAGCGACCTGATCTCCCCGCCCCCTGAGGCTTCTCGGCGGAGCGCGGGGGCGTGGGGAGCGACCCAATCGCCCCCCCATGCGGCCCGAGGCTTCATGGAGGAGCTTGGAGGGGCGGCACGGAGCAACACGATCACCCCCCGCCGTGGCCCCGAGGTGCAGGTACTGCGATCCCGCAATGTAGTGGGACCGCAGTACCTGAACCGCGAAATGGCGGGGGGTGACTGTACCAGCACTACCACCCTTTGTGACCTTTAGTTATAATTCTACCACCATTTGTTAGCCAAGTTTCATATTACAGGAAGAAATATATGAGAATTTATCTCCTAATGCATAAGGGCCACTGAAAACAAGGAAACACTTGGTCTGTTCTCAGAGTTTTTTTTTTAAGAAATGGGAATTGCATCCACAGTTACTGATGTAAAGAGCTTGCCCACAGCTTCAATCGTTTTTCATTTTTATAGGACAAAGTACGAATCTGGCAAATGATAATTTTTAATATTACTGAACAGCTAGGAAAATTTAAAAAACCAAGTACAAACAGCATAATGCTTCTAATATTATAGAGAAAATTTATATCAAGAAGTATAAGTAACATACTTTTACCTGCAATTCAGCTGCACAGTAGAGCTGTGAACTAACTTTATTTTTCCTCCGGGAATTAAGCCTGAAAGGAATAAAACTGCACTATAATAATTATTGCAACTGGTTCAGTTAGCTCAAAAGAAACTGACAGAATCATGAATTTCAGATTCTAGTTTTGAGCACGTTGGACAGAAGATAGTTTCAATGCCCAGATTTTGTGCAAAGAAAATTATTATTTTAGTATGACTGTTCTGTTAAACGCTGCATGCAACGCTGCAACTGACGGCCCTGAATAGTTCCACTCTTCTGTGATTATCAACAGTGCTTCCCTTTGTATGTACAGCTTACTCTCCCTCTCAATGAATAAAGGATTGGTTCTCTGATCAGCTTTACTTACCTAAATCGTTCTGTGAGCCAGCTAAATCCCCCTTTTGAAGTTCAACCACTACCTAGAAAACAGCAGCAATTATTAGATAAAAGGCAGCATTACTATAAATATTTTGTAATATATTTCCAGATTTTCCGACTAGGTTCTTTTCTACTTAGCAGCTTATCATCACAAAAACCTACAAGCGAGTTGATCCCAAATCCTTTATTACTGCCACTAAAGGAGTAGAGAACAGTTTTTGACTGCCCCTCACATTGACAGTCACTCTGCTTTTCTGATGAACAAATAACAGCTACTGTATGCACAAGGGATGTAGTGGAAAGGAGAAACTACAACCCCAAACTCATCAAATCTTGATTTAATGCATGCATGTAAAAGCCTTCTCAAAAAGACCCAATTATATGGCATTATAACAAAAGCATTGTCTTGAAGGGGGGAAAGCCTGCATACTGTGTATCCAAGAAGTAATCAGAGTGTGAGTAGTAGGAGTTGTTTCATGAGTAAGAGATGTCCCCAACTCACCCACAGACTGAGAGTCCCATTTTCATCCATTGAAGCAATCTGAAATGACAGCCCTAACATTTCTGTAGGGGTGGGAAAGTTATGTTAGATATAATGTTAATAAGAGCAAATATAAATAAATAAATAAATAAATAAATAAATAAATAAATAAATAAATA
>JAHTLZ010003542.1:74954196-74975143 GCA_023846285.1 Phrynocephalus versicolor
TGTGAAACAACGAATATCTCTGCTCTCTAGAAAACAGCCCATATACCTTCCGGAGAAACCAGGTAAGAGAGTCCACAATTCTGCTCCTTGAAGACAGATGTTGAG
Organism: Phrynocephalus versicolor; assembly: GCA_023846285.1. NCBI lineage: Eukaryota > Metazoa > Chordata > Lepidosauria > Squamata > Agamidae > Phrynocephalus > Phrynocephalus versicolor. The sequence goes on from JAHTLZ010003542.1 coordinate 74,954,302, forward strand.
ACAGGTTCAACTGTCAGCACAGGACACGTATGGTTTATGGAGGTGAACACACCATCTACAATAAAATATAAAGTAAAAAAGAATACACAGTCCACCTACGTACTTTATTCAGGTCTGTAATAATTGCTCTGTGGGTCAAAAATTCACATTTTAAATATGGATTCTGTTCAGTTTCCATCATGTTTCCATGCATACAACAACAACAGAATAGTAAGTTTGTTTTTGTGGAAATAAATGAATTAATTATGCTAAACATAAAAGTCTGCCCTAAAATAGCTCTTTTATCAATATTTGATAAGGGGCAATGGAGTTGGACAACAAAAGAATTGATTAACAGTGGGATCAACTTTAATTTTGTTTGTGCAGTACTATGCTAATGACCAATTGTTAAATATGAGTCTCTGAAGAACAATGCCTCTGTGTGAAACATGTCAGACTTGATCCCCTCTTATAGCACAGTCCTAAACAAGCTGACTTAGAAATATGCCCAACTGAGTTTAATGGGGACATCTTCCAAGTGAACAAGCATAGGACTGCAGCCTTATTAAGCATTCCTTCCTTCCTTCCTTCCTTCCTTCCTTCCTTCCTTTTTTGGTGCACGTCACTTCTGTGCACTTGCAGTTTAACTTGCTGTTGCGACTGGCACATATTTTCAACAGAATGCAGGAAAAATCAAAATGGAACTGAAAATGGAACTTTATTTATCGACAGGCGCAGCCCGGTTAGATTGTAAGGCATGTCAAATCACCTGTAGAAAATGTGGGAGATCGAAATATCCATTCTGTTTCATTGAATCTCAAGGTGTGGTGCATCCTGGAGTCTTCTCTGAGATCCCATACCAGCACTGAACCATCGATGGTTCCCGCAAACACTAAAATAGCTTTACTGGGACTAAAGCAGCAGCATGTAACCTATATGGCAGGAGAAGGCATCTCAAAATCATAAATGAGAAGAGAGAAATCATGCTGTTGCATATGTTAGGGTCCATGTACATGCTCTTGGACCAACTAAAATTAAGGGGGAAAATAGGGCTTGGAAAATAAATGACAGAGAGCATGACAGTTCCCAGAATCATGAAAAATATATTATAAAAATCCATTACAGTACATTCACCTTCTGTCTGTCTGTCTATTATTTATTTATTTATTTATTTATTTATTTATTTATTTAATTTTTATATACCACCCAACTCTGGGTGGTTCACAGCAAGAGAATCCATAAAATTAAACTATAAAAACAAAGTAAAACAAACCCAATTGATCAAGACATTAAAATCAATTTTAAAAAAAAGAAAGAAAAAAACCATGGGCATATTTGGCATTAGACATTGAACATATTTGACATTAGACATTAAACAATGTTTGTCCAATGACAAACCTTGAAGTGTATAATCAAACATTTCAATGCACATCAGTAAACCCTTAATTATCTACTTGTAAAAGTCTTGAAAAAATATACAGTAGCCCCCCCAACACGGTTCATATATTGCGGTCGCAGTATATTGCAGATTTTTTCTTGAGAGAGAGAGAGAAGCAGGTTTCCAAAGAGAGGCTTTTAACCCCCTCCTGACACCTCAGCAAACAGACCTTGGGCTTCTGGCAGTGAGCGCCAGCAGCAGCAGCCCCAGATCTATTTGCTGAGGTGTCAGGAGGGGGTTAAAAGCCTCTCTTTGGAAGTATACGCCAGCAGTAGCAGCCCAAGGTCACTTTGGTGAGGTGTTTGCATTTTGGGGATTTTCCTTTCCTAACTCCCACAATAAACAGGGGAGTACTGTAATGCAAACCAGTTTGTCTTTCACTTGCGTTAAGTTATGGGTGAGAATGAGACTGTCAAACCAAACCTGATCTAATGATGTTTAACAGCAATTGTTCTGTTAATGTCTAGTAGGATTAATATTATTTTAACCATCAGTGCCTTCATTTAATTACTCACTGATATCACAATCTATAATCCTATCTTCAAACATGTAATTTCAGATAACACTTCATACACTGACATTTTGCACTCGCTGAAGAGGAGTATAGTCTATGCTTGTAACAATCTGCACTTTAATGATTTTGCTAGAGTTTAAAGTGCCATGAGATTATTCACTGGAATGATCCAAAGCAGAATCTGAACGATTATCTGAAAATCCCTGTTGACATGAAACAAGAATTGACCCACAAATATTTTTTTAAGAAAAAGATGAGTCCAGAATAAAGTTCAAAACTCCTAGTCCAAAACAAAAGGTTTCACCAAAACTTCTTGATGTGCCACACTCAGTGATTCTATAGTGCCTTTAAATGATTAAATCTTGAACAAACACCACATAAAGAAAGCCTCTAAGGTACTGGTCCTAATTATGTGCTCATGTTGATCTTTTTCAGAGTCAGTAAATACGCGTGGTTTTATGCTGTCTGACTGGGCTCTTATTTCAATTCTGAACAGATAACATTTAAAAAAAATTCTTCCACTTCTTTTCTGACTTGTGTTCAGTCGAACCTTTCAAATGATCTATCAGGTTATCTTCCAATTTACAAGAAAGAAACATTTGCCAAGATATCAAGTGTACCTGTGATTCACAAGACAATAACTTCTGAGGACTAGAAGGTTGCCAGACATTCCACACACAAATGATATATTTGCTGTCCAGCACTGTGTCACTTGATTTTTCAGGTAGCTCGTGAACAGAAAGCAGAGCCTGCCTCTGAGCCTGTGATATGTGTAAATGGGATAATTTTCGACCTATGGGGGAGAAAAAGAATCCTGTTGATGGGACTAAATATGCCCCAAAAGATGCATGCAATTATAATCTGGTCCCTGCTTCTGCTAGCAATTTGGCTACAGCTTTCTAGACCAAATGAAGTTTTCAAACAAACTACAAAGGCAGCCTCATTTATAACACATTACAGTGGTTTTGCAGAGACACAATTTATCATGGTCACATCAAACATCTCAACAGATGGCAGCAATTGATACCCTAGCCTCAGCTACTTCAGGTAACTACCAATACCTGGGTATCCAGTTCAGGGCTAAGCCCAAGAGCACCTTTAAGATGACATCAGATACTCATTCAGAACAGGAAATGCTTCTTTGGATGTAGGTAGAAGGAAAAATTGAGTTGAGTGACAGGGGAAAACAGAAAGCTGCACTAAAAAGGTATTTGGCTCAGTCCAGCACGGATCTTCCTATCTTCTCATAGGGGAAAGTAAAAGTTTCTTACCATTTAGGAAAGGAAGATCGGTATTTAATTGGAAGCATCTGTCGCTGATGGACAGGCTGGATGGTCGTGATCTTAGATTCCGCCTGGGTTGTGTTGCCACTTGATCCTCCTCAAGCAGAACTTCAATCACCTTTCAGAAAAAAATAGAACGGGGGATCTTTTATTTGCTTCTTTAGCATAAATAATCTTGGCTTTACACTCAAATGTTTCCTCACAGCATCTGCTAGTACCAGCACAATGATTAAGAACTTGGTGAAAAAAGTTCTAAGTAATCCCTAGTGTTTTCAAGACATGTATCGTACCTGAGTTTGGGGAGGGAATCATACAGGAGCTTGAGTGTCCCTGAGCTTCTATTATTGTCTAATTAGGGGAAATTGTCTGGGACGCTGAAGGGGGAGAAGTGTACATACACCTAAAAACAGCATCTCAAATCATCATTCCCTATAGATTCAAATAAGATATGAAGCATCCATCGTACAGGTATAAAATCCACACAGTCATACTTAGAATACATCCATCAAATTACAGGCACTCCTCACTTAATGATGGAGTTCCATTCCTATAACTTGGTCATTAAGTGAATTGGTTGTTAAGCGAGGAGCTTAAAGGCGGGTGTCTTCTGGTGTGCTGAGGCCACCCTCCTTGCAGACAGGCCAGAATAGAGAAGCTCTTTGGGAGGCCATAAAAGAAGCAAAAGAAAAAGGAGGGAAAGATAGAGATGGAGGTGGCTGACGTTCCACCCTGCATAGATCCTTCTCCTCTCCTGTGCAGGCACTGTGATGCCCACAGCAACAACTTGGAAGCAGAGGAGGAGGAGGAGGAGGAGGAGGAGGAGGAGGAGGAGGAGGAGGAGGAAGAAGAAGACCAGGGGGGTGGGAGAAACACTGTAGCTCTGCTTCCTCCCCTCCAAGCTGCTGACAAGGTAGATGCACACAAGCAGAAGCAGGCGGAATGCTGTGGCCCAGGCCAAAGAGGTTCTTCCTAAGGCTGCAATTAGGTACTGCTAGTGGCTTTGGTCGCTGCCGCTGAGCGGTCATTAAACAGGTAGGTTCTTAAGTGAGGAGTGGCTGTAAAAAGACTTAGATTACCATGACTGAACCGTCCTGCTGGTTTCAATATTTCCGTCTGAAACACTGAGGAGACAACAACAACAAGAACAACAACAACATGTTGTTGTTATTAAATTAATAATAGATACAATCTTGAAATATTTACCTGACAAGCAGATTGCAGAAAATTTGCTAATCTCTGGGAATCAATTTTCGGTGTAAGGGCAGATACTTCGCTGCTAATTCTTGGACCTGAAAGGAAAAACAAAATGAGGTCCATAGGCAGGAACCAATGAACCACCAGAAGTTTCTCAGAAAGCTCAAGAGACCCTTATGGCACTATCAGGTTTCATAGCTGTTGACACAGTCAAAGACTGCCATAAAATAAAGGCAAAAAAGGAGTTGAGCTGTGTGGGCATCACAAAAGACAATTGCAAAAATAGGTTAGAACGGGAAATACGTCCCACTTGATACCTTTATAGGCCACTGTTAAAAATAAAAAAACATAAAATGAATAATCTGTAAGGATTCTCTTTGTAATGCTATCATGATTTATACTGGATTTAAACACCAAAGTACAGTACATCTAATGATAATCACCTCCAGACACATGGGAAGTTTCTCCGGGATGCTGTGTCCATTTTTCTTGAGTCTCTACTTCTTCGGTTTGAACATCCCTGTCTAGATTATCCTCATTCCACTGAACATAGGCCTGAAGTAGAAGAACAAAGTTACTCACAAGAATTTCTTCTGAATACCTCTAACCAGACACCTGCAGCTGTGCACCACTTCATGTACAAACCTGTGGTACTATCACTTTTTTTCTACTTCATCACACAACACTGAATATAGTACATTCTATTTTTACTCTAGTTCTGTGGTTCCCAACTTTTGAATCTCCAGGCCTTCTTCGACTACAACTCCTGGAAATTCTGGCCAGCACAACCAGTGGTGAAAGCTTCTGGGAGTTCTAGTCCAAGAACGGCTGGAGATTTTAAAAAATGGGACCCATTGCTTCAGTTTATTATTTAAAGAAAGTATATTTCATTTTGCATCACATGCAGACTATACCAATATAATTACAAGTATCCTTACGATGAATATTTTTGTTACAATTGAGGACTGTCAACGAGGACATGTGAATCGTCAGCTTGTGACCTGAGGAGTACAGAGTGGCATTTCAGGATCCAAAAAGTGAGCCCCACACCTTCGGGAAAATACTAGGAACAAGTTGTTGAAGGACTGTTTTGCTGATTTGGTTGTTTCTTCCTTGGAGATGCTAAATAGAAACCTCTGACTAACAGGGAATGCTGAAAGCCATCTTAATGGATAATAGCATCCCAGCATTCCTAATGTGGAAGTCAGTCAAGTCTCACAAAATGGATGTATGTATTCATTACTGCTCAGCTGAAATTAAAGCACTGTGGGAAAGGGCATGGCTTCAGTGTTTCCCTCAGAATACGGGACAGGTCAAAAGCAATTATATACCTGTTATCCATTGACATATAGTTGACACTGCAACACTGAAGTCTAACTGACAGGATTTTAGTGAGACTCACTATTTAGTCTTTCTCAAATTGCACTCACTGTGAATACTAATATGCTAATTCTTGAAATAAAAGTATTAACCCTAGCAAACAACCTGTCTTTCCCTGTTTTTGTCTCTAGACAAATACATACATGTTTTAACAGAAATTAAGTGTAATTGTAAGAGATTTTGTGTAATCAAATGAATGGGAAAATGTTGTTCTTCCTACAGTCTAAGAAACTGAACAAATATGCTTTGCTCCATACCTGCTTAGTGTTTATTTTCCCGAAATTCCGAATATACATGTCATATTCATTCACTGAAGGCAAATCCAGCAAACAGATGCTGACTGAAAAGTCTAGGTCAATAAGTCGGAGAAGTTCAAGGCTTCGTTTCCTTCAGAACATTCCACAAGAAAGCAAAACAGCTATGAACACGCATTATACATCTAAAAGTACTCTCAATTCTAAAGGAAGAAGCATGAAGTTGAATATCACATTAACAAAATTGAGTTTCTAAAAATAAAATGGGTGAGGAATGATGGAAGCTGAAGTCCAACAACATCTGGAGAGGTGCATTTTGTCCACCCAGAACAACTACTACTACTACTACTACTACTACTACTACTACTACTACTAAATTAATTAATTAATTAATTAGATTTATATCCCGCCCATCTGGTCAGCCAGCCACTCTGGGAGGATTACAACACTATACAAAATACAATTTGATATAAATAATGCTGCTTGTTTGCAAAAATGTTTGTTACATTTTCTTTATCTCAAATATTTTAAGTTTTAAAATTATAGTGTATAGTATAATATAAAATTACTATAAGCAAGTAGTAAACAACAATAATTGTGGATGATAGCTAACACTTCTGGAGGGAACTATGATGGACCAAATTATCCATAAATATTTTCGGGGGGAAAGTTAATGGGATTTTCAACTACTGTAGAGTTAAGTGATCAAGGTCCCAAAATCACAATCACAACTATGCTTTCATTCCAAAACAAGTCCAGTGTCACACTGGAACTGACCCTATGCCAAGAATGAAAAAGTTCATGAACCCTGTGGCATAACTAAAAGAAATTGCAGCTTTGTCTTTTACTGGGGAAAGAAAAAAACATGTGGATGATACAATAGTGTTCTCTGGCATATACAAGCTGGTGTTGGCTAAAATAAACACATCATATGCTATCCCAGAATGATGAAACTCATGCCTATTTCTATTCCTATTCTATTCATATATTCAGTTCGGACCTAGTATGCATGGTTTTCAAATGTAAATACAGTGGTACCTCTACTTACGAGTTTAATCCGTTCCAAATGCATGCTCACAAGTCGAACAACTCGTAAGTAGAGCAGCCATATCTAAAAAATAAAAAAAGTAAGTAGAGCAGACTGCATCTAAAATTTGCAAGGGAGCAGTTAAAACACCAACGGTTTTCCGCTCTTAAGTCGAATCGCTTGTCAGTAGAGCTGCTCGTAAATAGAGGCACCACTGTACTTTATCACACTTTGTTTCAATGCACAGCATTTATAACATTACAAAAGTCACACACAGGCCGTCTTACATGTAATTATTTGCTTTAATACCACCTACTTCTGTTGACTGGCAATCTTCTTGACATTTTGCCGCTGCTTGGCCGTTTGAAAATCAATGAACTTCCCAGACACAATACTTTGAGTGGATAAATCTTGCCTTTCTGCAACAAAGTAAGTTAATGAAATCATTAAAATCTAAATAAGTAACAAATACAGATATACAAATACTAAATATATGAACCTATAGGGTCTTTCTTTATGGAACTGCTGGAGAGATCAGATTGTCCCTCCCCAGTTCTATCGATAGAAGCAGGGTTATTAGTGGATACACTCTGCTGAATTTCAGAAAGTATAATTAAAAACAATTTTATTTCATGGCGTCTCGGTTTCAGCCTGAAAAGCATTTCAGGTAGAGTCTTTTCAGGAATGGCAGTCTGACAGAAGGATCACAGCTGCAACTGGACTTCCTGGATTTATGCAGTTCTTCTCAAAAGGACAATTCAAGGAATTCAGAGGGGGAAAAGAAGTATATAATGTTAATGGGTGACAGGTCTGGGAATACTTCTAAGCTTGCTCCCTGAACTCCAGTTTCCTTAGCTACATAGGGTCCTACACTTTGAAAGCTAACCTGCATATCACCAATCATGACTATGTGAGGCTCAGACATGGTTTGAGTATCTACTTATATCTCTTATGGGGACTCTTACATATAGAATGAAAGATGTGCATATGTAGTAAGTAACATGGAACATGGTTGAACATCAATATGCTTATGACTGAAGTCTCCCAAAGCTAGCATGCCCCATCATCTTTGAACCCAAAATATGGAATTTACCTTGCATGATTTCTTTATATACAACCTGGTATACTTTCACACTGCTAACCAAAAATACTGCTTGGTCACATACCCTTTCTTGACTTCTTATCATGTTTCTTTTCCATGTCTTTTGGGACAAATTTGTTCTGTGTTTGATTGGGGAGAAAGGTCTCAATATTTTCGTTTTCAGCATTAATTGCTCTCTGAATTTCTTCTATTTCTGCATTCTTGACTGTATGGGCTTTTCTTACATTTTCTTCTGCTTCTGCTTTTTCCTTTTCTTGTTCCTGGCTACGTTCATTCTCATCCTCGTCTTCTTCATCATCTATGTCATCAAAATCATCTTCATAATCCTTCAGGAAGAAAAACCAATGTTCTTACTACTTTTAACGCACAATCAACCCAATACAGTGGTTTAGATATCACATCCTCTATTGCACACATTCTATCCCTTAACACACTTTAAAAGTGTGTTTGTCTGAACTCACCTCAAAATCATCCTCATAGTTAACTGGATAATCATAATCTGTAGCTGGATGAGAGGCACTCTTTTGTAGAGTCTAGCAACAAAGAGGAAGACAGAATTCCACCATGGTGTGAGCGTACAACTGAAAGTATTAATGGAATTTATTTCACATGAAAAGATTATTTGGCATCCTTTCCTTGTAGAAAATATCATAAGGACATATAATTCTCACATTTTCTTCTTCTTCGTTTGCTTGCCTTTTGTGATGGGGCCCCACGGCTGAGGGTTCATTGGCTTTGTGGTGCTAAGGTACAAATGTAAGAACAGTTAATAAGAGAAAAGCATGGCAATGTGGCAATTAACATGATTATAATGAACTGCATTTAAATTTTAATGCTATTCCTTATTACTTACAGTATGCTGTTAATCTCTAAAAACTATCCTGCTTTATACATTAACATCAACATCTTAGATGTTATTATTCAGAAACAAGCCTCATTATATTTAGTGGGTGGTAAAAGACAAGTATGTATTCAACTTAAAATAATGTACTGACCAACATTCTGTCACTTAGCACAGCACAGTGCACCAAAGAAGTCTCACTGACTCCATTGGGATTTAGTCAGTCAACTCCTCTGTAAGTTCCATTGACTCAAATAAAGCTGCGCTGTGAATGACTTTAGCATAGTAGGTCATAGTTAAGAGTAGGGTTATTTGAATCTGTAGAACTTGCAGATTCATTAAACCAGCCACTGAATTTAATGGGTGATTGAGAAAAATGACAAAGCACTAGCTCATACAAAGTGCAGCATTAGAGGAAATATTTATAAACACCAAGGACTGCATGAAAAGAGAAATAAATGAGTCCTAGCTACTATCAAGACTGAAATATATCTGGAACCAGAAGTGTCTATACTGAGACCATCATACTAGAAAAGACAATGATGCCAGCAAAAGTGGAACATAGGAGGGGGGAAAGGGATGAGCTAGATTAACCTTTTTTTCATTTAGCTTGCAAGATTTGAGTAAAGGTTTTAATTACAGGATCTTTTGGACATCATACAGTAATCCCACGTTGATTCCTTCTGGTTTTTTTGGAAGTCACTTCCAGTTCACCGGAAACAATTTCTGGGGCCCCTGACAGGCTTTCTGGGCCTGCTCGGGGCGGCACCAGGCCTGGGGTAAGTGCAGGAGGCCTCAAACAGGTCCACTCAGCTTCCCCCAGGGGCCCTTGCCTTTATATACTGCAGTCCCGTGATATACCGAGTCCGCAGTATATGAACTGCAAAATGGCGGGGGATGACTGTAAAAGGGTTGTCATAAGTTGGTAGGAACCTGACAGCATGTAATGAGAACCTTGAGGGGATCATAGTTTATAGTAGATTTTTTAAAAAAAATATTCTGTTTATTTTTGGTATTTTCAATTCCTGCAATGCTACTGCATTTTAAAATGAAATAAAAAACTATCTTACCTCTTGCTTCACATTGTCTCTATCTCTCTTTCCATGTTTCTTTGTTTTTTCTTTTGCACTCCTGTACGTGAAAAAAAATAACACTGACTGAATTCAAAGGCTGTGAAACAAAGTAGATTTTGATACACCGAAGGCTAAAGAGGAAAAGATTAAGTAACTTACACTATAGCTTTCTTTACTACTGTTGAAATAGGGGAAGTATGATCTGTTCTCACTGCTGGCAAAAACTGTGAGCTCCAGCTTCTTTGCCAGAAAAATGCTAAATTATTTTTTGCAATTCCTTTTTAACACAAGATGCACAAAGATGATTTAATGTTTGTGTCAGGTATTTCTAACATCTCAAGGGCAAATAAATGTACTATAGAATTCACCAAGTAATCTCCTATCTATGCATATGTTATTTACGAGCAGAAAGCAAACAAAACCCTTGCTTACAGAGTTGCTTTCAAGGGTTTTCAATGTGCAATAACTGGGAAAGCTGGATATTTCTGAAAGCCTGTTTGAATGTCATGTTCAACTATTTTTCATGACTTACGACGGACCTCAAGCTTGGGCAGCCCTGGATTGTCCCTAAGCCTGGGTGCCCAGGTTTTGACAGTGGCCCATTCTCAAAGATATCTGATCTAGCTAGTGACACGTGCCTTAGTTGGATCCCATTTTGGATCACTCTAACACACTCTGCATGAAACTGTCTTTGGAAAGTTTTTGGAAACTTCAACAGGTCCAAAGTACCTGTGAGTGGATTCTGCAACCATACTGTAAACTGTAGCTGGTTACAGAGACCACATCACTTTCATTATGACAGGTCCACTAGCTGCCAGTCTATTTCTGGGTACAGTTCAAAGTGCTGATTTTGACCTATAAAGCCCTTAATGATTTGGGTTCAACCTATTTGAAAATCTGCTTCTCCCTTTATGAGCCTAGCCAAGCTTCTAAATCATCAGTTTTTTTCTCTCTCAGTCCTCAACCGTCACAGGTTCACTGAAGACCGTCACTGTTTATCTGTCACTATTTCTAAGCTATGGAGCTCCCTCTCACAGGAGATCTGGCTGGCTCCGGCTTTGCTGTTCTTCTGCAAGCAAACCAAGATGTTTCGAGAGAGGAAGGCTTTTTCTTGGAAGCTGACTGCTCCAAGGTTTTTAAAAATGCAATTTAGGATGATTTTCAATTGTTTTTTTTTATTAATAATAATTTGGAAAATTTTAGTTTTTAGTTTGATTTTTATTTATTTCATGGCACATTTCAACTACTTTTATCCCACCTTTTCCTTAAAATGACTGAAGGGTTCTCTTGAGGAGACAGGTAGGATATGCTGAATACTGTACCAACCCTGGAGCCAGAGGTTGAGAGATTGATGCCTTGGTGTGCATTTTTGACAGGGGTTGAACGTGATGATCCATATGGTTCTTTCCAGCTCTGCAGTTCTAAGATGACAATGATGCTTAAATGTTTTAAATAAATAACAGAGCACTTCTGCGATTTCCCTCCCTGCCTGTTTCTGTAAAATCTTTTTGGACAAAGAATTCTGAAGATCCCGAAACTCTGCATGTATTTTTCTTCTGTCTTTGCTTGGCCTAATAAAGGTACTGCTACAATGTCGACTTTGCATTTTTCCTTATACACATATAAAAGGAAACATCTTGGGCATATTTCTTACATAGCAAGTCACGGCATTTCTGAGTAGGCCGTCTCCCTACTCAGCCTATGATTGGTCTCAAAACATCTCAAACACAGCACACCTCTCATGTGGATGGTCTGTGTCATCTTCATGCCTTGAGCTTCTTCTCTGGCTTCTGTATTCACTGTACTGGAAAAAAATATTTTTGGAAATTTAATTTCATCACTCAACCATCACCAGTTACCTAGCTATCTGGAAAAATAAATAATCTCCCTTATTTTGTATCCAAGAGAAAGAAGACACGTTTGTGTGTGAACTTTGAAACAGATGTACAGTAAATAACTGCAAAGAAATAAAGCAAAGAGGTAAAGAACTAGAATGAGCAAGGACGATTCCTAAATCAGGAGCAGAAAAGTCTGGGCCTCCTCAAATCTAACCCTGCTGAGGTCCTAACATGGCCATGAAATTCCCAAGATAGTCACACTCCCTTCCCTTTGACATCATTTAGCACAGTGGTTCTCAACCTGTGGGTCCCCAGATGTTCTTGGACTGCAACTCCCAAAAGCCTCCACCAGTCGCTGTGCTGGAAGGAGTTTCTGGGAGTTGCAGTTCAGGAACACCTGGGGACCCACAGGTTGAGAACCACTGATTTAGCATTTCAAGAAAACGATTTCCCAGTTTTCACTCAGGCTTCTCCATTCCGAAAAGCTGAAATGAGATGTCTAATGATTGAATACTGGAACAAAGAACTTTTAGCTACAATATTTTGGTATTTATGGTCCCACTGTTGTGAATACATGAATGTGCTTCACATTTGACCTTTGTTTTGAAGGGCTCCTGGCCTAAATCCTCACATCAGATTTACCTCAGGGTCTGAAAGTAGCAAATGTCAGTGGCCTCTGCATATCATCACACGGGCTCTTTTTAAGCAGAATAGGATGCAAAAGCGACTCACACACAACTTTTCATTAACATTTATCAGGACCTCCAGTTTACTACTTTTTTCTCCATCAAAAATTTCCATCACGTGGTTCATTGTTGCTAGTCATAACATTTCTTGTTTTCGCCAGGTAAATACTTACTTGGGAAGGAAAACCATTTCGTACACAAAGGGTATTCTGGACTACTTTTAAAAAGACCAGCAAAATGCTGAATACTTTTTTTTTGGGGGGGGGGAATGCTATAGATTTCATGTTAGTTTCACGCAAACCTTATGGTCTCTCTTTTTCGCTTCACTTTCTTCTTGCTGTCTTCCCCTGCTCTCTCGATGAGGTCCACTTTCACGCTGAGACTGCTCTTTATGTTTCCTTGGTATCTGTCTTTCTTCTGCATCCCTGACCGAGGCAAGAGGCCTCAGCTTCAATGACTTCTCTTTTCCTTCTGCAGTTGATAGCTCATGCTCTTTATTTCCACTGCTTTCTTTCTTTTCCCTGGGCTCCTTCTTTTCCTTATGCTTTTCCTTTTCTCGCTGTCCTCTACTTCCTTCTTTATCTGGTTCATGCTCTTTTTGGGACCTGCGCTTGTGATCCCGTTCTTCTTGTTGTTTTGTTGAAATTTCGCCAGAATTGATTCTTCCCTCACCATTCTGAACAGGGGAAATTTTTTTTTAGAACATTTTAACAAACCAGTCTGAAAAACAATGAGAGCTTTTGCACAACACACCAGGTCTTAGACCCAAAGCAGCTCTGACTTGTCATGGTGGTCAGGATGCTCAATGGTTAAATAAACCACATTTTTTTTCATTCTGCATTTGGTATGCGCCAAAACAAAGGAGGAATACAGGGGTTCATTTTGACTCTTTTGTTTTGTTTGCTTTGTTGTCTCCTGTAGGCAGAAGTGATTTAACAATGTGTACTGACACCCAGCTTGTTGCCAGAGATCCCTGGGGTCTTGTGTTATAATATTAAACTCACATAATTGATCCTACCATTCTACAGTCGAGAAAAAAATAATAATATAAATAGGGCCTAAAATAAAATGTTGTAGCATCTAGGCTGCATCATTTAGGCTCTGGTCAATCAGCAACGCTCTATTCCATGTTTGTTCCATTCACCATTTTCTGTTCTCTCACCAACAATGAGTCACCACTCATTGCCCACTATATGCTTAGTCTTTTTTGGCTATTGTTAAGTTTTCCCCTCAGGATTTTTTAAAACATGGTGGGGTTTTTTGTGTGTGCCAGTATTTCCTTTTGAAAAAATGCACAGAGGATTCTGCTTTGAAAACATCAGTACCCATACTCAAAGAATTATGCTAACTGTAAAGCATTTACCTTTAAAATGTTTAATCCAGCATGCAACTATACATGACTTTAATTCACTGTATGTCTGATTCTCCGTTTCAGCAAGTGTATGCTGACTTTAAACTAGTGTTCTAAGGCCTGTTGTTTAGGGGAGACATGCTTCTTCCATATAAAAAGTGAAGGATCTGTTTTAGATGTGGAAAACACTTATGCAAATCAACCAGAATGTATCAAAACAGCTTCTGAAGTTCCTACAAAAGCTACTGTTTTAGTTTCATTTGGGCCTTAATGAGAATTTGAAGAAAGATCTATACTCATTCGGATTGGAAAACAGAGATCATACATACACTGCTGTAAACCGCCATCAGGAAAATTGAATTCTAGAGCTGAAAGAGTAATCTAGTAGCCAACTGACCTCCCAAAACAGGAATACATGGCTAAAGATTTCCTGAGAGATTGCCATCCAATGTCTGTTAAAATCCAACCATTTTTCAAATAGAGATTGGATTGCTATCTGTCTGGAGAATCTTTAATTCTCGCTTTTACATGTCCTTTGAATTATTGATCCTTCTGCTGGGAAAGATCTGCATTTGTTAATGCTGAAGCTGGGTGCAGGAACATTGGTTGCATGAAGGTGTGGTTTAAGACAATCCTCAGAAACTGTCCACATAGCAGAAGGGGAAAATACTTACCAGCAGTTCTCATTGTAAAACATACTATATAATTGGAATTCACAAAACTGAAGACCTATTGGGCCTCGCCAGTTTTAAAAACTCATAATGTAAAGACAAATACCATTTTAATTTAGGAAGAATATCAATTGTATACGGACTGCTTCACAACACTAATTTTACTAATTCATAATATTGAACCAATTCAGACATATTGTGCATTTAAAAAACTCATTTTTGAACTCTCATGTTATTTTTGACTCCTTGTTCAAAAATGTAATAATCACAAAGAACTGAAGACATATTATAGGCAGTGTCTGCAAAATGTCTGCCACTCTAATTATAATTATCAGTTGTTTCACTGAGTTAGGCCCAACACAAATAAAGTATCATGTCAGGCTTCTGTCTGTGAAAAACAGAGGGAATAAATTGTATTTATACATGCATGTACACATGATAGTTGGATAACTCCTTGCTTCTGTTTAGAGATTTTGCTTAACTCATAAATTGGTCTCCATGTTTTCTTCTTGTTTGCTCTTCTTACCTTTCTCTCAGAATGTTTTTTCTCTCTTTCTTCACCTCTTGCTTTTGGGTGATCTAGAACATAAGATTAATAGGTTTACATATATTAAATATGTTTCAGCCTCAATGACAAATCTGAAGTACATACTATATTAATTACATACTTGCAATCTGTTTAATTTTTAAAAAATCAGTATATAGCATTCATTTTGACAAATCAACCAGAAACACTTGAAATGATAGATTTCAGCTGAAGCAGAAAGGGTAACATTCACATGGAAGCATGACATTCTGGTCTGCTGATCTGCCTGCTTAATAAGGTAGATTAGCTATACAAAGCAATATATGAAAAGAGAAACCTTTAGTACAGAGGTTATTGCGATAATTTCTCTGCATGAGATTTTTTTAAAATGTGGGCCCACGTAAATTTGCATTAAGTTCCAAGGACAATTATTCCATATCCATAGAGGAAGAACACCAAATTACCTGAGTGATCCTTGCTGCTTCTTCGTCTATAATGTTCGCTACTCCTTTCCCTATAAGCATTCACGGTATCTTCCAACAATGTTTGATTGGGATCATCTTTTTTATGCTTCTTTTCTCTCTCTTTACCACTATGCCTCTCTCTGCCTTTCCCAGAGACGTGTTTATCATCTGGTACCAGATTTTTCTCTCTTGCTCTTTCACTAGGATGTTCTTTTTCTCTGTTCTCTCTGGAGTGGTCTTTTTCTCGTCCCTTCTCTTTTCTCTCGTCCCTATGCCTTTCACTTGATTTATATCTCAGTTTTTCTTTTCCACTGTGCTTGTCTTGATCCTTTAGAAAAACCCCTTTGTTGTCATCAGTATCAGTACTGTCTCCATCTTGAGGTTTCCTCTGTCGATGCCTCCTGTCTTCAGAATGACTACCTGATCGAGACACCTGAAAAGGAGAGGTAAAATGTCATTGAACAACACATTCTGTCAATGGAGTCCTGATTGTTACTTGTCATGTTTCTGATTCATAGTCAGGAAAGCTTTATACTGACATTTAATTAAGCAAGCCTAAAATTTCTTAGTACAATATTCTTATACCATATTGCAACTGCAGTTACAAAAATGACTCTAACGATATTCAAGTTATTCCTGCAACAAAGAGACCCATGTTCTGTATTTTTTATTTTTACTTATTTTCCACATACTGTACTTTATTTTTCAAACACTAGCCTGGGAGGTAGAATATTATATGTCACTCTGAGATGCATAGCTACCTAGGCTATACTAACTAAAATATAAAATTTTATAACTACATTTCTTGTAGGAAATGGATTTTATTATTTATTTATGATTAATAGTCATTACCTACACAACCACTCAGCCAGAGTAAAAACTATTTCTGTCTGCCTTCATAAAGAGAGAGGCGCTGCACATTCCAACCTTTGGCACTACAGACTGCCTCTGGCAATTCATAGTGGGTGTTCTTTTTAAGATTTCAAGTAAAGAAGAAATAACACCGAACTAAATCTATTTCTCTGGAACAAATTTACCAGCTACTATTTTTCTTTGTTAGTGCAATACCAAAACAAAAGCTTATGTAGTGTAATGGGAAAAATACCACACTAGACCGCAGGACATCCGAGTTCAAATTGTTACTCTGTCATGGAAACTCACTAGAGGGTAGTAACAGTAAACCTTTAACATCTGACATACTGTACTTCAAAAATTATATTAATGCCACCATAAACCAGATGTGGGTTTGCAGCACACAGCAACAAATCAAGCAAAACAATCTACCTTTACAGTGGACCCTTGTATAATAAATCGTTTGTATAACATAAAATCTGTACAACATAAAAAATTACGGAGATAGGGAAAATTTGCTTAACAGAATCGTCTACAGGGCAAATCTGTACAACATAATAATGGTTTCGATTAGGGATTACTGTTTTCAATGCATTCCTATGGAAAATTTGTATAAAGGAAAATTTGCTTAACATAATTTCATTGGAAACGAATTAATTCCTTTATACAAGGTACCACTGTATAAGTAAAGTAAATCTGAACTACACTGCTTTTTCACAGAAAAGTCAATAATTCCTTCAAACTCTTGGGAACGCAGAAAAGATAGTTGTGTAGATCTAGCCTACCAAAATGTTTATAAAACAGCTAGCTAATGATGATTAGACAAGGATACATCTTACTTTAAGATGCTTCTTTAGTTCATCTGCTTTCCATGTGTCATCCTTAGTTCTTTTCTAGAAAAAGAAAAAGAGCGACATTTTAACTTGTGAAATTTCTTCTTGCTTTTGACATTCTACATGTTGAGGAATGCCTATTCTCACTATACCTTTAAAGCAAAGCAAAGTGTTCTGCTTATATATCGCCCATAGCACTTCAAGTAGTCTCTGGGCGGTTTACAGTTTAATAACAGTATGCAGGCTACACATTGCCACCCAGCAACCTGGGTACTGATTTTACTGACCTCGGAAGGATGGAAGGCTGACTCAACCACGAGCCAGCTACCTGGAATCGAACCCCAGGTCATGAGCACAGTTTTACCCGCAATACAGGCATTTAACCACTGCGCCACTAGGCTCCTTTGAAGCCATGGTTAGCCAAGCTTGCTAGGCCTGCTGCAAAATGGAGTTCAACAACATTCTGAGAAATAACATGTATGTAGCCATGCTGTTAATGCTAGCAGCACTGAAGAAAGGGGGAGGGGGGAGTCTGGAGAAGAAAGTTCAACGGGGTGACATTCAAGTAATGGAATGCTACTTAACCATTTGAAAGTTGCTACTTTAAACTTTGCAAGGTCACGTATGAGCACAGGGAGGGTCTTGCGCTCATGTCCTGCTGCTTATAGACTTCCCTTGAGCAACTGGTCGGACACTGTTTCAACAGAATACTGAATAACACAGACCTTTGGACTGATTCAACATAACTCTTCCTATGTGGATTGCAGGTCCACCAGAGCTCACAAAAGTGTGAAGAGAGGTGGGGCTGTTTCAGAACAAGATCCTGTTCAAGAATGTCTGAAGGCACCCAGCCATCACGCACTCAAGCACCTTGCCCAAAAGGGGGACATTTGCAATGGGGTGGTAGTTGTTACATTCCTTTGGGTCAGAGAGGTCCTCTTCAGGACCTTCACAACCTTTTTCAAGGCAGAAGACATGATGTCCTGCCAAAATGAGGCATTTGTTATCTCTTGGACCAAACCCACATTATAATTCTGAGATTTTCTGCTGCTCCTTCAAGATTCATAGGAAAAAATACTTTCCTTGATTTTAATTAGGAAAGGGCAGGATGGTAGCTAGAGAACTGATGTGTAGAAGGAGCCTCTTCAAATAATCTGAACACATTTAGGTATCCCATGGAGAAGGAACACATATGTTGACTAATGTTTTCACTCCAGAAGCACTGTGAAGTTGACAAATACCCCTGGAGCTCTGCTGCTAAACAATCTACTTTAGAGAGGTTCATGCTACACATATTTATTCCAAATCAAGTATCCATTATTTTCAAGCAAGGCTTCCCATTATAGTAATTATGTGGAGAAACATCCTATGGCATCATACTATTTATCATGTGAATGCTTGGATGGGTGGCCACCAGGGAATACCAGGGGCTGTAGGTGCCTGGAGTATGAACTGGCAAACTACTCCAGTATTCCTGCCAAGAAAACTCCATGGACATGGGGTCACGAAGAGTGGATCATGACTGTAACGACGCAACACACAAGATAGTTTGGATATGTTTCATTTACTGTGTTTGTTTTAAAAAGCACACACACACGTGTGTGTGTGTGTGTGTGTGTGTGTGTGTGTGTGTGTGTGTGTGTGTGTGTGTGTGTGTGTGTGTGTGTGTGTGTGTGTGAGAAAAATTAAAATAGAAATAAGCCTCCATGAGTTTCTCTGTGGGGTTAACTTCTAGTTGTTGAATAATAGTGCAAATGTGTTCTATGCAGGTTCCTTTTCTGACACCTCTATTTACAAGGATCAGCTATGGGGAGACTTTGGAAGGCCATCACTGGTTAAAGTGCAACTAAGTATTACTGGCTAAACCAGGGCAGAGGAACTTTGTGGGGCACCAACGTGTTGCTGGGCTCCATTACCAGCCAGCCCCATTCAGCCCAAAGGTGCAAGATAATATGATTAGCAGATCATTGAACTACAGAGGATTGCTGGATAGCTCAATGGTTTTTTAGGTCTCTGCCTGTGGAGGATGGGAGCCTGAGTCTCCTTACTGTGCCACCTTGTCAGGGGCTGGACCTCATGAGGACCCACAAGGTCCCTGCCAGCTGTGCAGTTCTAAGGTTGTTATAAGAAGAGCCTATGTTGGACCACTGAGTCCTCACCTCCTGGGGTGGAAAGACAAACAACCTCACTGGATATAAGCCAGCTTTCTATCTTCCTTTAATCATCATCATCACACTTACACAACACTAAGTCTCACTCAGACTTACTTCAAAGTACACCTATCCAGCAGGACGTATTTTTATTTATTTATTTATTTATTTATTTTCATATTTATACATCTCAATACAATTTTCCTCAAATGGGAACTCTGGGCTGTTTGCAATAACAACTTATAAAACAGCACCAAAAACATTAATAATAATAATAATAATAATAATAATAATAATAATAATAATAATAATAATAATAATAATAATAATAATGAAAACAAAGCAAAGAAAAGAAAAATACCAATATACAAGAGGCAAGACAACTCATGAGAGACAAACAATAAGCTATGATTGCGACTACCTCCAGTGCAATAATCTTATGTATACTCCAAAATAAATAAATCCTACTCGGCCGAATGAACATCACTCTTTTAGACCATGTGCACTGCGAGCCGTGGCTGAAGGGCGATGTCGCACGAGAAGAAGCCGGAGGACATGGACGGTACGGAAATATAATAATAAATAAATAAATGAATGAACATCCCTGCTCAGCGTGGCTCACGTTGTCTGGAGGCTCTCCTGCCATCTCAGGGCAAATCCTTTTCTCTTCCTTGCCGAGGGGCAGAGGAGACGGGGGCCTCCTCCAGACATATTTAGACGGCCCTCCCTCTTTTTCATTTACCGTCCTGGCCGGCAGGCCTGCTCACCTACCTTGTCGCCTTCCATAACCGCACGTTGTTGGGGCGAAGACCATGCCCGCTCGTGGCCGCGGCTTGTTGGGCTCCGCCGCCTCGGGAAAGTAGCAGGCCGCGGCGGGGTTAGGAAACCTAGGCAACGGACTTGAACGTTCTACCTAGCAACACGATCGGAGGGCGAGGTCATCGCTGATAGGTCGATTTCATCTAATCAAACCAATCTAAAGAAACCTCGGGTGAACGTAAGACCGCAAGGGTGTCTGGGAAAAGAAGTCAGTGGTCTGCTCGCTCTGCTTTGGAATTTCGGAAGGAAAGCATTAGGGGAAGGAGGCGGGAGTGCCTGCGTGGGAGGAGATGCAAAGGGGAGGGAGAATCGTATTACAGTAAAAAAAAAAGATGCAAGAGTAGGCGAGACCTTCATTGTTGCGGTTCTGTGCCGTCACTTTTCCTTCGATTTTCTTATGGCGACCCCATGAATGAGCGATCTCCAAAATGCCTCCTTATCAGCTCTACCCAGTTCTTGTAAACGCAAGCCTGTGGTTCTTTTAGGGAGCTAATCCATGTGGTATTTGGTCTTCCTCCCCCCCCCCATGCTGCCTTTAACCTTTCGCAGTTTTGGTGTCTTTCTCAG
>JAHTLZ010003542.1:74977577-75008793 GCA_023846285.1 Phrynocephalus versicolor
CTGTTTGGATTGTCCCCAGGAGAATGTTGCTCCGTTTCGGACTTCCTTCTCCATGATGATTCTAGTTTCATTTTTGTCATTTTTTAAAATTGTTCATCCCATCTGGGATATCAGTTGAATAGGAACAGTGAAACATTTTTTAAAATGTATTTTTAAAATTGATTTTTTTACTGTTTTTAATATAATATTTGTTTGATTCATTTTTTAAAAATTATGTGGTTATTTTTGGTTTAAATAGCAAAATAACCTTTTAATAACATAAGCTGTCTTGAGTCTTTTTAAGGAGAAAGGTATAAATATATAAATAGTGCAGGTTAAATAAGCCATTCGTTAAATAATGACAACTACTGCCCAATGACAGAGCAAATGTTTTTTGCAGAGATGATCCATTTCAGGCATCTCTGGTTAAAATGATATCAGGCAGCAGGGAGAGTCCCTGTTCAGATTGTTATACTGCCATTTTACCCAGACAAGAAAGAAGGGTAAAAAAGAGATAGAGAAAATGAGAGGGGGGGGGTGTCCCTTTTTTTCTTTCAACCTTGAGATACCAGAGCAATATGTTTTTACATATCTTTGGTGACAGGGCTTTGCTAATCATGAAAAATAATCTTATTACTGGGGATGAGGTGTTGCTGCTGCTATACACTTCTGTTTTGCTGGGCTTTGTGCATTTTTAAAATTATGTGTCCTGTGCATTTGAACACCTCATTATGAGACTGAAAATATGGGATACAAAACACCCTGATGGTGGAATGGATGGCAGAGAGTGAGGATTTGAGGATAGAAAGAAGCTCCTTATAAGCTTGGCCAAAAGAGAAGAAAATATGGAAATATCTACAGTAATGTCAGTGTCTAAAACTGTTGCCATTTTAAGGCTGATTTTTCCCTACTGGCCTCCAAAGAACTGAACAAATTATGCCTTTACCCCAGTCCTAAATTTAAACATGCTCATTCCCAGGGACACATAAAATAAGGATACACAGTCTGGAAGCTGAATAAGAACCTTGTTGTTTGTGCTAAACAGCAATAGGACAGTGCAGTAATAGGTTTCTTCCTTCTTCAGGCACAGTTTTAATCCGGCGCCACCTATGGACAGAACTGTATGGCATTAAACTGTCTGTGGCCATGCTCCTCATCTTACTACTACAGTACATAACAAATAATTATTAAGTAGCATTTCTAGAGTTCTTTAGTTTGCATAAAGCACTCTATATTGCAGTGTTTCTTACTGTATATGCCAATACATTAGTCACTTTTATTACCCACATACTGCAGATAGAGATAATAGACGAAAGATAATTTGAGTAGTTTTACCCTGTAAATTGAATCAGAGATTTTCTGATTCATTGTTCAATATCTCACACAGCTGCAAAACTGATGACTTAATTATAAATATGTAGAAGGCTGAGCAACACTGCTATTATATACAGATGCTATTAACAGCATCTACTGTACTTTATTGGTTTTTTTGAGGGGGCGGGCATAGACAAATCATAATATCAAAATAAAGACTTCCCATGTTGCCTGTAATAGATTACTTGAGTTAGGATACAAACTTTTTTCCTACATATTTTGCCCTTTGCTACAGTTACAATTCATAACTATAATAACCTTTAGCCTTATTGTGTAACTAACTTGAGAACTATGCTCTGGTAAATATTCTGTGCTTTATTGAAAAAAAAAACCCTGAAAACTATTTGGAAACCAACAGCTCATTTTTAGATGTGGGAAGTGAGGATGGATAGCTTGGGTGTAGAAGCTCTAAAAATCATGTTATGCTACATCCAAACCAGTGTCCATGGTTCTTTAGCCAGTTCACCTTTGTACATTACTTTTCTCATTTATTTTTGTCTTGAATGATCGATCAGCTGAAACAACCTGCATTTTTTCACTCCATGACCAAATGTAATGTAGTTTTCATTTTTTAGTCTATTTCTTTGTCCTTTTTAATTCATCATTTTTTGGGGGAAGGGGTATATCCTCCACTCTTTAAATCAAGGGCCTTCTCTGTGGCAACTCCCAGGTTATGGAATGTTCTTCCTCAGGATATCAAGTTGCCCCCCTTCTGCCAACGCCTGAAGACCATCTTTTCAGCTGGGATTTTTACAATCATAATTGATTCCCTAAATGCCATTTACTATATGTTAAGATTGTAAGTTTTTAATGTTTACCTGCTTTTAATTATTTAATTGTCTTTTAATTGGTGTTTTAGTTTTTTTTAATGTTTAACTTATGCTTTTAATTCTATTATTTTGATGTTGAGAGTCCCGTTGGATCCCCTATTGGGAGGCAGGTGGCCTATAAAACCAGTCAGCCAACAAAATTTGATAATAGGCTTTTGGGATAATTGTCTCACCCATCTAGTTTTCATTAAAGTTGCAAATGGTCCTCTTTGTACCAAATACTATGACCCCAGCGATCTGCAGGATTTGAGGCTGTGCTGATGCTTAGGGGGCTGATATTGGCCCCCATTCTCAGAGACCAAGTAACCTGGATCTCCCCATTTAATGTGTGTGCCTAAGCCATGGGCAAGTTGTTTTCTGATGGTGTGGGGGGACGTGTCCTCCCCCCAAATTGCTCAGTCTCTGTGTTGTCCAGGGCTTACCAAACTCTTGCTTTTAGCATTGTGGGGAAATGAAGTGGGAGCTCCCTCCACCCTACAGAGTAAAGCTGTACAGTATTATTACAGTATTGTAAATTTATTTACTGGTATTTATTATTGTAAAGCTGGTGCCATCTTCCACTGCCACCCTCAAGGCCACCATGTAGTATTTTAGAAAGTGACTCCCGAAAAAGGAGTTTGTAATGCAATAGTACTGATTCCCCACCTTCAATGTGTATGTTTAAAGTCTTCCCACTTCTATGCTTTTTTGACATCTTAATATTAATTTTCCCATCTTAAAACAGAAACTAGCAACAGACATGTAAGCCCTATAAGACTAAATAGTTTCAAAGTTTCATACCTGCTAAATTACTTTTCCCCATAAAATTGTTATGGTTTTCTCTGTACCTACTTTTCAACCATTTTAAGTCTTATTTATTTTGAATATTTTTGCCGCCTTTATCCTTGGAAAAGGACCCAAGGCGGCTTACGATAATGAGGGACAATATACAGCCCAGAACATTTGATATACTTCTTGTAAGCAGATTAAGTTTACACTCTTGGGAGAAAAAATATGTAAAATATGGGGAGGGGTTGTAAATTTATCAGAGGGCAGTAGCCAGCTACATTTCTAGAATAAAGCTCATGTGGGGGCTTATTTTTATTTATTTATAATGATTATATGATGACATTGCCATCTTTGCCCCAAATGGAGGGGCAAAACAAGAATACAGTACGGTAGTGGCTCCACCTCACCACCAAGTGGGACAAACGGGGGCTAGAAAGATTTGATGCTCATCTGTGCTTTGCAACCTCCTTGACCTCTTTATTGATAATGTACCGACTTGATAGACAGGCAGTAGAAGCTCTCTCTAGAGATGGGTACAGTATTTTCTCTCTGGAGGGAACAATTTGAGCAACTGTGGCCTTCCTAGGTTTATCACTGTTAAAGAGATAACGAGGCTTGAGGCGGCCCCCATTATTTTATGTTTTTAAAAAAGGAATGCCGAATGTCAGATAAAGGTGAGGGGGGGGGGTAACTGTCATGTGTCTGGGGAAACGTCAGTGAAAATGGCACGTTATTTCTTTCGTTACATAGTAGGTTTAGTCGCTTATTTAAGAGGCGCGCATTAAGAACAACCACTCCGCGCCAACCAATTCGTTGACCAAATAACGGGTCTCCGCGAGTCCCGCTTCCTTTTATGGCGCTGACGACAGTTTGGCGCGCGTGCCGAGGCCCCTTCGACGGCCCACGTGAATCTCACGCAGGGGGGCGCAAGAAAGGCGGGGGAAGGGAAGGTCCTTGTCTGGGAAACCAAGCGGACGTCTGTGTATGTGTGTGGGGGGGGGTCGGGGGAAGGGGGCGGGCCGAAGGTGCGTCAGCCCTTCCAGAGTGGGCGGCTCGTCTCCGTGATAGGCCGCCGTGATAGGGGGGCAAGAAAGGCGAAGGGCGGGGCGAGATGAGGCGGGGCCTCGCTAAGGACTGCCTATCCCAGAAACCAGGGTCGCGCCACCCTTGGAGTTGTATCCGTCCTGCCCCGCCTTCCGTCGCCACATCGAGTAGGCCCCGCCCGCAGGCATGTCCACACATCCGCCCTCTAGATGTTTTGGACCCCAACTCCCACAGTCCTTTCCCCTTGGAAATACAGGCTTGGAATTCTGGGAGTTGGGGTCCAAAACATCAGGAGGGCCGAAGGGGGGGGGGCTCTGCTGCCCTCTCTTCGGCCTGTAGAAGTTTCAGGGAGGGTAGCCGTGTGAGTCTTTTTAAGAATTTCAGGCCAAAACCGAAGAAAAACTAAACAAAATACCCAAACATGTGGCACCTTAAAGATTAACTCCGGCCTGTGGTTCTCTTCCTCTCCCCCCCCCCGGCCCGCTTCAAGGAATGGTTCGCCCCTCCTGCTCCAAAGCCGGAAGTGTGCTGGAAAGGAGGGGGGGTGGCCGGAGCTGAGCTTGTTGTTGTCACTCAGCAACTGGGAGACGGGCGCGGCGGCAGCAGCAGGAGCGGCGCGGAGCTGATCGGAGAGCGAGCGAGCGAGAGAGAGAGGGAGATGCGAGGCGCCGCCTGTGCCGCTCCCGCCCGCGCCCTGCCTCTGTGCCCGCCCTCTTCCTCCTCCTCTTCCTCCTCCTCCTCCTCTGCCAGCGCCTGGACAGCAGCCGGAGCCGCGCCCGCCCAGAGAGCATGAGCCACGCAGGGCCCCAGCCGCCCCCGGGCCCCGGGCCGAGCCCTGCTGCTGGGGCTCCCGGGGGCGATGGCGAAAAGGAGCCCGAACCGCCGTCGATGCTCAGCGTCGACGTGCCCGGTCTGGTGTCGCAGTTTGCGCGGAGCTTCGCCCTGGTCTTCCCCGTCTACGTGCTGGGCTACCTGGGGCTAAGCTTCAGCTGGGTCCTCATCGCCTTGTTCTGCCTCTTCTGGGTGCAGAGGCACCGAGGCGGGAAGAACACCCGCCTGGGACGGGCACTCGCCTTCCTGCAGGATGAAGAGCGCGCCGTCCGGCTCAACGTCGCCACCAGCGACCTGCCCGCCTGGGTGAGTGCGAGAGAGGGGTCGCCAGCACACACTCCCCCAACATGGGCTGCCCTACCCACACCCCACCCCACCCCACCCCACCCAGAAGCCATCCCTCCCATCTCCCCCCCCCCCCAGGTCGAGATGGGGTGCAGGGAGGCTGGTTCTCCAGCACCGGCATGATTTTTGTTTTTATTCTTCGTCTTGCCCCAGATTTTTAACTTGAGCAAAAAAGCAAAGCGGTGGAGTCCAGCCCTTTCTTGACCGTAACATTTTGATCCTCGAGTTGCTCCTAATCCTAAACGACCTGGCATCCCCCCCATCTTGCCAAGAACTTGGACATCTAAGAACTTACTTCTCACATCTCCATCTTTTGTCATGCTTAAACTTTGGTACAGCTCTGAGGAAGAGGATGTCGCCCTCGAAATATTAGCAATTTTTTTGTTATTTTACTGGTAGCCTAAAAGTATCACCTGGTCTATTTTTTTGTATTTAATCCAAGGTGTGATATAGCCCATGGCTTGAGGTCCGAGTTACTCAGGGACAAGGCACTCTTGACTACCCTGCTTATAGAGCTGGGGGGGGGGGATCTGATGATGCATAAAATATGCCAAGATCTGTAAGTCAAATTATCCCACCCTGGCTGAAATATGTTGCCTTCTGTGTCTTACTAAGCGGTAGAGACTTGGCTGCTTCCAGCCATTTGATTCTGCCCTGATCAGAAGTTTACTTTGAACTTCTCAGACATATGGTGGGAGAGCTCATCAGTATGCAGTAATAATGACTGAAATAACCAAGGTAAATGGCATTTCCTTGGCTGAAAACATGCAGTCAGTCGTGGAGGCATGGCTGATATATTTAATTGTCAGTCCTGAAATGTGTGCCTAGTTCTCCTATTCATTGCTTTTGGGGAATTACATTTTCATGCCAAACTTCAAAATGTGTGATCAATTTCCCCCCCTGCAGTATTGCATATCTAGTTGCGTGTCCCACTTGCTCCTTTGAAAGCAACTGTGTTCCAGACTTTGTTAAAGTCACACCCAAAGCAACATTCCTACTTGATCTGTTTTCCACCAAGGGCCCTGTAGGAAATGTCATATTCTGAATTCTCATGATTTGGCTATATAGACACTGTCCCATTAAAAGTACACTACAGCTTAGAGATGTCATATTTGATTCACCTGAAGGGCTGTTGAAGGAGGGTTAGTTGAGTTCCTCTATTGGCAGTTAATGAAAGTCTTTGCCTAGCACCTGGTTTTTCCATTTCAACTAGCCACCTGAGGCAGGTTACGTTATAAGTTCTGCAAATTCCCTTTCTTAATTAAATAATGGCTTGTGTTCCAAATGAGAGCCTTATTTTTTTAAAGTTTCACTAATGTGCTAATGTCTGCGTGAAGCTTGAAACAGTAATTTGTGGGCGTGTCTTTCCTGTGCTTACTAGGAACTTTATTGTTCAAGCAGATCTTTAAAAGTAATCTGGTGTTATATATTTCTATATTCAGCACATGTGGCTATGATGTTTTGAGCATGACACACATTTATTTATGCTGCCTCTTTATAAGCAAATAAGTAGTTGATAGAGTTTAATAAAGTGAACTCCCAGAGCTGGCATTGTGAATCTTGATTGGAAGAAGCTATTGATAGGGTGAAGTGCAGACTGGTTTCTGATAGGTGGTTTATGTTTTATTGTGAAAAAGAGTACAAAAGGCTGGATTGAAAGTCTTGCAGTGGAGCTAGTAGAAAGATAGTGGAGTACAGTACTGTATATAAATATCCAGAAGAGACTGTGGTTGGTTTCTGTAAGTGTTCATGCTTGTATACCTTGTATGCTGTAAAGGCATACTAACCTGACCTGGGGTCTTGTTTGCAAGGCTGTTCTTGAACTCTTAAATCTACTTCTGCATGTTCATGCCTTCAAATATTTTTTAAAAATACAACTGTTTGTGCGGTAACCAGCTTTCTAAAGAAACCAGGTTCGTTCCCCCAATTTGGCTTTCAGTGTGTTGGGTTGCTTAAGTTGTTCACCTGTATAGGGCAGAAAAATTGGAAGAGCATATTTCTGTGCTTTGGAGGTGAATTGACTGAACCTACCTGTTTACTGTTAGAATGTGAGCAGTAAGACTGCTGCAGTGCAGCATGGTAAACCAGGGTGTGGCAGATAGTTTTATTGGCAGTAGCATTTTTTGCATGACCATCCTCCACTTCAAGTGAGATCTATTTGATAAGCTGGGTCAGAGTTGTTACTGAAATGGCAAATTAGTTAAAACTGACTGGTCATACATTTTAGTGGTACAGTCTTTTTAATGTGATATCCTATGGTTTGGGATTTCTTAGGAAGAAGTGTTGAGTATATGTGATGGTAAGCAAACAGCAGCTGTCATTTAAACAAGCCTGCCTAACTGCCTTGAAGAGCCCCATCCCCACCCAGAAGTATAGTTTGGGGAAGACATTTTATATCTTCTTTGCCTCAGTAGAGTTCAGGGGCAACATTCTAGCTATTCAGGAAAAATCCAGAGAAACAAAACAAAAGACAAAAAACGCATATGGCAAACTGATAGCTGTTGTGAGTTTCTCGGGCTGTTTGGCCATGTTCTGGAAGTTTTTCCTGACATTTCTCCAGACTCTGTGGCTGGCATCTTCAGAGGGCAAGGAACTCAGGGAAATCCTACTCCATGGATGACTACACTTTAATACTGTTGTACATTATTCCAATTCAGTTTGCCCTTTTACTTGAAAGTGTGTGGGAAATGCCCTGTAGGATCTCAGAAGCCAGTGAAGTAGTTCAGTCAGAATTCCAGTGTTTAGATTTAATAGGGCCTAATCCCAAGTCTCCGTGCTCTTCCCTTTGGTTAGCAACTGATCTTAATATGCTTTAGTGTATATATTAGATTTTACAAAATTAAAAATTAAAAAATATTAAGAATAAGAAACTCATGTCTCAGCTAATGTGTGAGAATGAGTGAATGTCTGTCATGGAATGCAAAGTTTTGAAATTCTCTTATCTTTGCTGTATCAAGCTGTTAAACCATGGCGTTTTCCTTGAAATAAAACAGGGCTATCCGTTGTTCTCCAGATGTTGTTGGAATGCATCTTTCATCATCCTTACCCGGTATAGTCAATGATGAGAGATGCTAAGAGTTGAAAAGTACAGTAATATCCTGGATGCTTATAAAAAGTTCTGGAAGAGTCTTAGAGAGGCATTCCCTTGTAATGAGTCACTGCAACAATGTTTTTTCCCCCAACTGACTTAGGAGGCAGCTGTAAAATTCCCAACAATTTATTAGGTTTTCTGTCTGTTCCTGACTGCATTTCCTTAGATACTAGTTCTGTTTGTTGCGGCGCAGATAACTTCGTTGGTCTGAGAGAAGCAAGTGTAATTGAAATTGACAAGACTTTCTGTGGCCAGAATTCTTTTGATGAGGAATTGTGCACATAAGGGCAACTGTTCCAGAGGCTTTCCCTTCTTCTGGCTTTCCATCTGCCCTGCACTGGGCATAGGATGAGTGGAAGCAGGGATGTGGCTGGCTGGCGGAAGAGGTAAAATTGCTTGCACAGTTACCCTTATGCGATTTCATAAGGTAGTAGGATGATGGCCTGTGTAAATAGGTGTGGGATTCACTAGCGAAACACTAGAAGTTGTGGGCTAACTCAAGTAGAATAATGTACAATGAATTTGTTTATAAAATGAGGCTGTAGTTTGTCTTTGGCTGAAAATAACTGTCATACGATAAGCATTGCCTTGCCTTTTGGCTCTCCTTGTCATAGTTTAGACACTACATTTCCGCTAGTTCGGATTAGGCAATTTTGACATGCAAAAAGGACAATTATGCCTGTTAACACATATGAAGTGCATTTTAAGATGCACTACATCTTTCATGGTGGTATTAGCTAGTTTAATAACCTTTATATACTGTCTACTAGTTGTCAACATGACTGTCCTTGTTTGATCTAGACTGTGTTGTATAATTATGGTACTGCATTAAGTGTTCCATTGCACCCTACATATATAAACAGGGCCATTATACTCTGGGCATCTATTAATATAGTTCTAAAAATATGCGGACTTGCACCTTACCATGTTCTAAATAGCTGACTACTGCAAGCATTGACAAAGCTATCACCAAATGATTTAAGTAGTAGAGGAATAATGTTGAGGTGTATGACTATGGAATAATCAAGGAATATTGCATTATTTGTGTTAAAATTTTGTATGTGCAGAAAGAAGCTGTGTGATGGAAACACTGCATGTCATTCATAGTACATTAAAAGCATGAGATGAGTTGTCTCTTCACACGATGCAGAGTTTCCTCTTATCATGCCGTCTTTCTGAAATTAATTCTGTCTTCAGTTGTGATAAAAAAAAGTGCTGTGCCTCTTTCTATCAGATGACAATAAACTGGTTGGTCTTTGATTTGCTGTAACTGTCCAGTTGTTTATTTTGTTCTGCTTTGTTTTGTGTTATTGACTTTATTCTCTCCTGGAATTTGATTGTCCAAACAAACTCTGCCTTTTTGAGCTGTATCCTGTTCTAGTCCAAAGAGAAGTATCTTACTGTGGATGATATAGGTCTTAAATGGGTAGGAGGGATCAGCAAGAAATGTCACAATGTAAATGAGTGCATTTTACTCATGCCAAGGCTTAGGCCAGGGGTGCCCAAACTTTTTGTAAGGAGGGCCAGATTTGGTGGCTGAGAATGTGTCAGGGGCCGGTTGCTCCCCAACCCTGCCACCCCACTGCAAGCCCCACCCACTTTTTTTAAAAAAAAACATGGGGTGAAGGAGGGGGAGGGAGGGGTGGGTGGGCCAGCCAGCCGCGGGCCACTCGGAATGGCCTGGCGGGCCGGATTTGCCGCGCCACGCCCCCCCCCCCGGGGCGGACTTTGGGCGGGCCTGGCTTAGGCAGTGTGAAATACATTATACTGTACTGTACTGTAGTTAGATTTTTAATAGCTAATGCCATAGCTGTTATTTTCTCTTTGCTACATTGTACTGACCTATGTGGAGTTGAATTATTGCCTGAAACCCTGTTGCAAGGTTATGCAAATAGTGTATCTTTCAGAAGTTAATTATCATGTTGAGATATCTGGAGGCGTTCTCTATTGCATACTGAGTTATGTGACTCAATGTGCAACAGATAATGTCTTTGCAGATTTCATAATTTATGGCAGTTCATTTCCAAACGGTATGATGTTTGCATGCTGAGCAGCAAGCTTTTAACCACTGAATCCATACATTACAGTACTTTTGGTTCATGGCTGCATTGAACATTTTCTTCCATTTGTGTGCATTGACTACCATGGCACCTTTGTGTCAGATTATCTGAATGATTATCTTGTAGTTCTCTCCTTATCACCGGTGTGCTACTCTGGAATCGATTCTGTGGTCTAATTATATTCTAGGAAATATTAGTTTATACCCTGTTTTGTCTTCTTAGTGTTTTCCTTACTAACTTTTCTAATCACGCCAATTCCTTATATATTTAAAAAAAACAAATTTATGCAACTGTGTGTTCATCCCAGGCACGGGGATAACTGGGGGCTATCAGGCGTAAACTCCTTTATTGCTTTTTTTGCTGTTTGTCTCAGCCAGGTTCCGCAACCTCATCTGCTTGCATTTATGATTATCAGTTATTTATCCTCTTCTTGGAGGACCCCGCCACCAAGTGGGATAGACACTAAGAAAAAGAAGAGTTCTTTCTCAGTGTCCTTAAGTAACTATCCCACCATTTGTTACGCATGAATAATAACATTTGCTCAGTCGACATGCATCTTCCAGGGAGTTTACATGGTAGCTGCTTTGGAATGCACTGAGAACTAAAAAGAAAATCCAGTCAAACAGTGACCAAAATCCCTACTAGGATTTTAGTCTGGAGCAAGTGAAGTTACAGAATTTGTGGAGATAATGGATACTTAAAATTAAAATGCAACTAAGTAACATTGTGCCAGCTATGTCACTGGTAGCACACCTAATTTTGTGACCTGAATGTATTGAGGCATGGGACTAAAGCTTTGTTCATTAAGGGCAGTTTGCGGCTCCTGCTTAGTCAGTTTCATTTTCTTTAGAGGAAATCCTAATAGGATTCTAGCCAATATTATTAGCACATTGGCAGCATGTTCTGATTGCTTTGTCAGTTTCTTGAAAGCTAAGAAATTCCATGTTGGCTTATAATACTGTGGAGAATAAAGAAATACTACTGGTTTTACGATGTAATTATTGTCCATTTAGGCAGGAAAATTTAAAGCATTTATTTCCATAGTTCTACATCAAGCATTGTTCTAATATCCAAACACCAGTACAAAGGAACGTTCTTCCCACCCCCCTACACCCCATTTTACTCCTTTAAATTAACTATGGAAGCATGACTGCTCTTCTTCTCATTCTACTGTCTGTAGAAGTATTCCAACGGGCCCTGATCATAGTCTTGGGAAATTTAAAGTACACCATTAAATCTTGTTTTCTTAATGCCGCTACACAGACCAGTGTCAGAACATGGGGTGTATTACTGTCAAGCAAAGTATCTGACATGCAAGTTAATGCATTTTTAAATTCATATGGTGTCAGCCCTGTTGTTGCGGAGCCTGGCATAAAAACAGATCAACTCAATCAGAGGTTTTTAAAAAAAGATTTTTGTAGGTGCCTGTATAGGTTATATAACTGCTTTTTAAGGGGAAAATATCTTCAATTTTGGAGACAGAAATAGATCTAGGCAGTGTATTCCAAGGGCTGTTTATCTCTTCTGCTGTTTTTATTTCTCTTGATTTGCATGGTGGTTCCATTTTATTTTATTTTATTTTATTTTAAATGTTGATTCCTGTGTGAAATAGCAGGCATACAATTACAGGCTTGCTTGGGAACTTCACATAATTTATCCCACAGCTCTGAAATCTGACATTTTTGCCAACCTTACTGATGCTTATTGTTGCTTTTCTGTTGTTTTGGTAATAAGTAGATTTTGTTGCAGTGACTTAGTAGTAGAGTGCAGAGATGGCTTGTGTGGTGAAGCAGGCAGAGTGATGAAATAGGATCCAGGAGATTTAAGTTCCAATTGCTGCTTGCCCATAGAAACTCACCATGGGACGGAACTTGTAAAACCACTCCTCTGCTGCCCAGAGACCACTTGGTAGTGGGGCGGCTAAATTTTTTTTGTAAATAAAACAAACAAATATCTCATTTACCTTGAAAGCTCTCTTAGGGTTACTATGAGCCAGTTCTGTCATAATGGTGCACCACACAGTTTTAAAAGGTCATCAGGAAATGGGGATGAAAGAGAGCACTTCCTTAATCTTGGGGGCTTATTAATGTGATTTGGTGTTAAACAGTCTCACGTTAATATAAATACAGTGGTACCTTGTATAAAGGAATTAATTTGTTCCATATGAAATTCTGTTAAGCAAAATTTCCTTTATACACATTTCCCATAGGAATGCATTGAAAACAGAGTAATCCCTAATCACGACCCTTTTTATGTTGTATGGATTCGCCCCATAGCCGATTCTGTTAAGCAAATTTGCCCTATCTCTGAATTTTTTTATGTTGTACAGATTTTATGTTATACAAACCACTTGTTATACGAGGGTCCACGGTATAGGAATTTTGTATTAAAACACTGGGAGACTGAATCCTTACTAGTCAAGCTTGTTACCATGTATGTAACCTTTGACAGAAGGCAGTTGACTGCTGGGGTGTGGTCTCCGGTTTCACTTTAGAGTTTCTTCCCTTGGTTTCCTGTAGTAAAGCTTTCTGGGCACAGCCCTAAAGCATTTTCTGCTCTTCTCTCTGCATTTTGTTTCGTGCTCAGGGAGGAAGTGAGAGGGAAGTTTGATTGGAAATTTTATTGTGGTCCTGTGCTCACTTCATTGCTTGAACACAGATAGTAGCGGTAGTGCTACCCATGACTTTAGGTAGCAAAAGCAGGGCAAAAAGTGTCCTGCTTCTAAAATAATAATGGATACTTAAAATTAATGTAGAAAAAACTCTATAGGCATTGTGCACGTCAGGCACGAGGAAAGTTATTGCATGCCTCTAAAATGTTGTTTCAGCTACTAAATATATCCAGGCTTGGTTTGTGTGGGTGCACATTGTATTGTCTCTATTGCTGGAGGTAGATGGTGTCGGGTTTGACAGTTGTAGTCTAGACAGCCTATATTTTACCTGCATAAGAGGTGTAGGGTGTTGCTGGGTTTTCTAAATTGGTAACACAGATTTTCATTTAATTTCCATCTTTGAAAATCTGACTTGTTGTAGTTGCTGTGATTATTTTTATATTAGTACTCATTAATATGAATCACATTTGCACACATGCTTGATTTCAGAATAAACATTCCTATGAAAAATTGATTTAATGACTAAGGGTTGTTCAAAACAGAGCTCTCCATCTGCTTCACAATATACAGTACAGTGGTACCTTGTATAAAGGAATTAATTCATTCCAAATGAAATTATGTTAAGCAAATTTTCCTTTATACAAATTCCCATAGGAATGCATTGCAAAATGGAGTAATCCCATTTTATGTTGTACAGATTTTCCCCATAGGCAATTATTTTAAGCAAATTTCCCCTATCTTCAGAATTTTTTATGTTGTACAGATTTCATGTTATACAAACTGTTTGTTATACAAGGGTCCACTGTAATGTGCACTGCTACCTCTCTGTAAACGGCATGTCTTTGAAGGTTTTGTTTGGCTTCTGAAAAGATTGCTTAAATAAATCTTGGTCAAACTGATTGATGACGTGCAGTATGAGGAATTTTTGAGTGCCTCTTAGCTCATTGTAATGAAAAGTTTAATTATTTGCCTTAGCTTGTAGTTCCTAGCTAGACTTCTCTGTATCTGCTCTTGAAGATAATAGCATACCCATTACTGGTTTTCTCTTGATCATAATCACATAAAGGAATGCTTATCTAATTCTTTAGTCCAAGCTTCCCAGAGTTTATCTGATAGCTGCTCGCTCCTTTGTTACTGCAGACCATATCAGTAATGTATTTTAAGCTGGAATGTAATAATTTACTTGATGCAGTAAAGGCATAGATGCTGGCTGCCATTCCATTTTAAAAAACCCACATTTGTTTTCAAAAATAAAAGTTTCAAAAATGCAACTGAAATCAGTGTTGAGTAACCTGTAAAACCGTATAAAGTATAACACAAGCAATCTCACCAGCAAAACTGTAAAATAATAATAATTAATTGTTCTCATTAGGTTGGGGGTGGTGGTGGCCAAGAGTTGCAATGTTGCCCTTGAGAGCCCTAATCGTTGCTCTAGTAAATGCTTTTCTGAAAGAAAAGAGAGTTCCTTTAATACATTCTCTGAGCCGTTTATTATTGCGAAAAATTCTTAAACCGAGATGTGGTTTCCCATAGGAATTCATTGAAAACAAATTACAATGGACCCTCGTATAACAAACGGTTTGTATAGCATAAAATCTGTACAACATAAAAAATTCTAGAGATAGGGGAAATTTGTTTAACAGAATTGCCTATGGGGCGAATCTGTACAACATAAAATGGTTGCGATTAACGATTACTCTGTTATCAATGCATTCCGATGGGAAATTTGTATAAAGGAAAAT
Organism: Phrynocephalus versicolor; assembly: GCA_023846285.1. Lineage (NCBI taxonomy): Eukaryota > Metazoa > Chordata > Lepidosauria > Squamata > Agamidae > Phrynocephalus > Phrynocephalus versicolor. Next base: position 74,992,253 of record JAHTLZ010003542.1, read on the forward strand.
TTGCTTAACGGAATTTCATTTGGAACGAATTAATTCCTTTATACAAGGTACCACGGTAATTGAAAAATATTTTTACATTTCTTGAATACTAACTTGATTTTTTTTCTTTATGGCAATTGCTTGCCAATAATTCCCATTTTAACCATATTGCATTATTATTGTTTGATATTATTTGTTTGTTTGTTTTGTTTATTAGATTTCTATACCACACCATCTACCAATGAGGGCACTCTGGAATATGCCTCAATTGATATAGCAGTATTTTAAATTTATTCTTGATTCCTTGGTGCCATGTTGCAACAACTAATTTGCCAGAGATGAGCTGGGACAAAGCAGCACTTTTTTCCCACTGCCTTCATTTGGATACTGTGTGGGACATGAACAGGCATTTGTATCATAAGTGTTTGTCCGTATGGCCAGTAACAAGGTTTAAAATTCTACCGTTATGTACTTGGAATGATACACAGTCACTTCCAACATTTAAGCAGATAAGAATATGCAAAGATAAAAAAAACACTACTTCTGTGCCTAAGTGTATGCAGCTGCTGCTCCTCCAGCTAGAGGATCCAGAAGCAAAGTCAACATGGCTAAGCGTTCATTTTGCCTGGGGCGTGTATCTCCTTGTGACTTTTTTTGGTGACTAAACCCAAAGAAGTTATCAGGCTAATGGGAGCTGACACAAGAGGGGAAATAAGCTGTGGTCCTCCTGCAATGCAGGCTTGGATAAGAAATAGCACTGGAACCACATAGATAAGTACCATGAAGACAAAGAAGATCACCAGTAAGGAAAAGCCTACCAGGTCATAGAGCTGTGCCAGCACTGTTTTAAGTAGACTGTTGGCTGTTCAGATGTTTAGTCAGATGGGAATGGTACGGTGGTGTTTGAGCCAGTTAATGTGGGGTGTGGAGTGAGTTTCAGAAATGGAAAAGACGGAATGACAGCCCCCTTCCTTGTTCTGCTGAGGCCTTTCCCTGCTGTTTTATTTAGTGCCAAGGGTCTGGCAGCTCCAAATCTGATCATTTTATTGTTGTACAGTACAGATACTTTCCATTTCACAACATTCCTCTTTGTAACTTAATGACCCCAGTGTATCAATTCTCCCTTTCCCTGCCATCTGTTATCCAGATTGTTTTTAACTGTTACTTTTGCTCAGTATTGTTTTCATCTGAATCGTTGCAGCTTGTGGATCACTTCCCTTAGCTAGCACTGGCATTCTGAACATTTAAGAGGTTAATCTTGCATGCAAATTAGGGGCTTAATTTTTTTTTATTTTAATCCTCAGTTGTGTGTTCTTGTGTGTGTGTGTGTGTGTGTGTGTGTGTGTGTGTGTGTGTGTGTGTGTTTTGTGTCGCTACAGTTGTGACCGACTCTTTGTGACCCCATGTCTGTGGAGTTTTCTTGGCAGGAATACTGGAGTGGTTTGCCAGTTCCTACTCCAGGCACCTACAGCACCTGGTATTCCCTGGTGGTCTCCCATCCAAGTACTAGCCAGGGCCGACCCTACTTACTTTCCAAAATCAGGCGAGATCGGATGTGCTTAGGGCGTCTATCTATAAATCAATAGTACTGTATTCTTACTATTGCATTTGTGTATATCATAATGATATACTTGGTTCCGCCAGTACCAATATTGGCTTAGAAGCAATGAAAGGAGAGCCATTGTATATAAAAGCATGATGAAAGGCACTTAGATAAAGAAATAAGGGAGATGCTGTATGAGGGCCTGGCTGTGAAAGGAGTTACTGAATCCCAGTGGCAAGGCTGTAATTTCAGCTTGCCTGTGATTATAGGTTTTTAAAATTGCTATGTCCAAAAATAGTGGAAACCGCTGCGCCCCCCCCCCCCCTTTACACCGTTCTGAGGTTACTGAGGATTTCAGGACTAAGGCTGTGTGCGATAATTAGAAACGTAGCAGTATTTCATTAGTTGGAATGTGCATAGAAGGTCTAAAAAGATATTTCAGCTATTTTAAGAAATGTTGATTGATTCTGTGATTCTTATATACCTGATCATGGATTGCAGTGGTTGGGTGTACAGGGTTAAATTACCAGTTTATTCAGAGCAAAAAAGAGAGAGAAAGAAATTACATACCTGTACTTAATTTTACACAGCATAAATGAATTGGCCCGAAAAAACTTGTTTGGGGACATGGCTGTTTTAATACCATAGCTGCGTGTCTGGAGCAGACTTGACTACCCTAAATGTTTGAACTCTGTATAAATAAAAGATGACGTTCTCATGCTGAGAAGCACCCAGTATACATTATTGATAGTTCTCTTGTACTTAAACTTATTAAGTATGACAAGCATCTGGAACAAATAGCACTTTTAGTAGAAGTTTTGCAAGCCCACAATGTGCTGTTACTGTAATAGTAAGCATCAATTGTTTTTTGTTTTTGCTGCAATGACCTAGCAGAGCAGTGAAAATAAAGTGGCCTTCTTTTGTAGAATGTGATTGCCAGGAAGCTGATGGGGTCCCTTTCCAACGAATGCATGTAAACTCCTTATACCCTAATTCAAGGCAGCTTCTGGAAATTCAGGGACTGCACAGGCTCTGCCTCAGACTTTAGAGCAGTGGTGGCCAAACTTCAGCCCTCCAGATGTTTTGGACCACAAGTCCCAGAATTCCAAGCTTGCATTGCCAATGATAAAGGATTGTGGGAGTTGTGGTCCAAAACATCTGGAGGGCTGAAGTTTGGCCACCCATGCTTTAGAGGGTACACCAGCAGCCCCCCCCAAAGGGTTCCCCAAATACCCTGCACCTTTTGGGACAATGTGCTTATCTCTGACTTCAGAGATAGTGCTGCCATAGACTCGTGATTTCTGAACTGTGCATTAAAGTTAGTCAGCAAACCTGATTAAGTATGATTAAGCAATTACTGTACTAGTATATGTTGTCACAGTAGTTAAGGTAAGAATTTGCATCCTAGGGAAATGCAAGCCCGAGGTGGCATACAGAGCCATCAAGAAGAATGACATGTAGTGATGTAGAATGCCATAAAGAGATTAAACATGATGAGTCTTGATAGCAAATACGATTTCATTTGGATGACGGCCCTAGTATTAGAAACGATCTGCAAGTTATTAGATGCTTGTTCTCTCCATTTGGTTCACTCTCACACAAAGGTTCTCTTTGCAATTCATAGTTTCCTCTGACATTTGAATCTTGAAATGAATGTTAATGCTTTTCCTCCAGATTATTTCAGAAACTTCTCAAAAATCTTGAGCTCGAAACCTTCCATAATTTCATGAAATTTTAGTTGTTCCTAATGAAGGGTGGCTTAGTGACTCAAGGATCTGGCCGGAGAGCTATAGGCTTGGAATTCATTTCCTCGCTGTTTCTCCTGGGAGAAGAACCAGCTTGTGTAGCCTTGGGCAAGCTGTGCAAGCTACACAGTCCCTGGCAATTCCAGAAGGAAGGAATAACAAACCACTTCTGCATACTTTATAGGTAGAGAACTCTGGAATGGGACATCATCATCAGAACTGACTTGAAGACATGCAATTATTATTTATAAAGGTATTGCCTGTCACAGAGATGTTCTTTTTTCTAAACCAACATGGTTATTCTATTTTATGCAAGTCTTCACCCATCTTTGTGAGTCTGTAGTAATGATCTGTTTCCTAATCATGTGTCACTTTTGGTTTGTTAGGTCCAGTTTCCAGATACTGAAAGAGCAGAATGGTTGAATAAGGTAAGCTATTATTTGTACTATCTGGAAGATTTGATAAGAACATTGTCATGTTTTTCTGCTGTCTTTTAGATAGCTCTTGTTGATTACATTAGCCTTTTTTTCCAAGATACTAACTTCCATATGTTTTCAACTATAACTTCCATCAGTCACACCAAGATAGTAACTCATCAGCTTTTCTGTTTGACTGTTTGCTTGTATATATATTTATTAACAGTAATTATTGCTTTTTGGCTCTTGAGGGTCTTATAGTGAGGTAAAAGCAGAAAAAGGTAACATGTCCCTAAAAACACAGTTCAAACAGTTTTAAAACCAATTTTAAAAGTCATTAAAATTACTTTTCAAAAATATTTGAATGGTTCTAAATGGGACAGTTGGATGACATGTTTTCTGACCTTGTTTCCAGAATCTCAGATCTTCTTCTGTAGGATTTGAAAGGCCATTAATTATTTGGCAAAATACAATGAAAGTTATATTGTTTTTCTTAAGTTTGTAGCCATAAGTTTGTGCAGCCCCCATTCAGATTCTTACAAAAGAAAGTAAACGGGATCTCATATGGTTTCTGAAATCTGTTGTCTTCCAGAGAAACGATAAGACAATATTCTAATTGGGGAATAGAAAGTTTCTTTGAGGTGGTTGTTTTCCATTACTGAAGCCTTTTATCAGGAAAGGTATAGTCTTACTATAGCAGGGATGGAGAACCTATGGCATGCGTGCCAAAGGTGGCACACAAAGAGCTTTCTCCTGGCATGCGACATGCTCCCTGCCTCCCCCCCTTCCCCCTCCACTGGACCAGTCATGAGGAATTTCCGGAGGGGGAAGTGGGGGGGCAGGGAGCATGTCGGGTGCCAGGCCGACCCTGCCGTCACCATTGCCGTCGCCGCCGCCACCTCTGCCACCCCCGCTGCCATGCCTGCCGCTGCCGCCGCCGATAACCCTAACCCTCTCGCCCCGGCCCCCCACCCTGGCCCCCACCCCTGCCCCCCGCTGCTGCCATCCCCATCGCCATCCCCCTTGCCGCCCCGCTGCCACCGACCCCAACCCCGCCTCTGCCACCATCACCGCCGCTATCCCTGCCCCTCCCACCACCGCCGTCGAGTACCCTGACGTTGCTGTTGCCGTCGACATTACTACCTTCGCCCCCTGCCCCCTCCCGCTGCCACCTATCCTGACCCCCGCCGCCGCCGTCCCCATCACTGGGTTTGGGCACTTCCTGCCAAAGAGGTTCGCCATCCGTGTACTATAGCATGACTTGCAATTTAAGCTACAAGATGTTGAGGTTTTTATGCCTTCATTTAGGGACCAGATCCTGTTTTATTGCTAAGCTGTACTTCTTATTCATGGTTGAATGTCCAGTTGGTGTGGTGCAGATGCAGTTATTTATGTTCCTCTGAATATGCTGAGCCTCATCACCTTGTTTCCCTCCCCAATGTTTTCCTTTGGGATTCTCTTAGCTTTTATGTCAACATGAAATCTTGTGTATTAGCATTCCTGTCTTGCGGAATACTATGACATAGCCTTTGAACTTTGGCTGGAATTTCACAGATGCTGGGGTCGGGTGCTATCTTCTTCATTAGGTGGCTTCTAAAGATAAGGAGGAGGATAGGTTGTGGGTGGGATATAGACAATTTCTTTATGCCAAAAATGCTTCTAACTCGAGGGTGACATGTTTCTAGCTTTTGTGTGACATAGATGACATTACTGATTTAACAGACATTACACAGGTGGTAGACATTAAAATAATTTAGAACAAGTATTTTTTTAAAAAAATGAAGCTAATTGAAAGACATGTACAGAATAGACATACAAAACACTGTAGATCAATTGTAGGAGCTCTTTCTTTAAGATGCTGCCAAGGTAATTCAAGATGATATAAACTGTAAATTGTGCATAACTTCACTATTCTGATGAAACACTTTTGTTGTGCCACAGATGAAGTCTTACAAATTTTCTTTTTCAGACTGTAAAACACATGTGGCCTTTTATTTGCCAGTTTATTGAAAAGCTTTTCAGAGAAACAATAGAACCAGCAGTGAGAGGAGCAAACAGCCATCTGAGCACCTTTAGTTTTACGAAAATTGATATAGGAGATCAGGTGAGTTTCATTTATGCTTTGTAACATTTAAATATTTGAAGAATTTAATAGTGGATAATACATGTACAGCATTTCTACTACTGTGGTAAGATATTCCTAAAAGAAGATTTCTTAATGGGGGGTGGGTAAACTCCAGATGTCTGATGGCATGTCCCTCCAGATGTTTTGGACCACAACTCCCCCAGTCCTTTGCCATTGGCAATCTAAGCTTAGCATTCTGGGAGTTGTGGTCCAAAACATCAGGAGAGCTGAAGTTTGGACATGCCAATGTGCATCAGCACCCACTCCAGAAATTTCCTATAGCTATTTTAATTTTTTTCCCTGAATAAGTCCCTTTGTTCTCTCTTAAGAGCTAGAATATTTATTCAGCATTTCTTAAAATGGGGTGGGGGTGGGGACTCTAGTGGAAATGATAGACCCTCAGAATGTGGCAGCATGGCCTCCTCAACACTCCTAGATACAAGGGGAAATTTTCAACTCATTCCCTCCCACAAAGCTGTGGGAGATTCTGAGTTTTGTGGGTTAAAACAATAACTTTAAGCGGGAAATTTTTTTTTACTTAAAAATCTCAAAATATAATAGGGACAGGTTGAACTAAATACTGTATGTAGAGACTTATTTATTGCCATTCACCAGCAGTATTATGACATGTTACAGTGTTTTCTGTCATCTTTGTTTTGTGCTTTAATAGATTTATTTATTATAATATTTATTTTTTTGGGTGATGTTTTCCTTCCAGGTGCTTAACTGCTGTTGTGTTGTTCCTATAGCAATGGAACAACACAAGTGGAGGGATTGCAAAATGTGAACTACTCATGTTATAAGACTAAGTCTCTTTTTTTTAAAAAAGATCAGTGTTTGCAGCCAGATGTATAAAGGAAAATTCTTTGGAAAACCTTGCTCTCGTTATAAGCATTAAAGCACTTTTGCTCAGGGCAAACCGAGTTGGATTGCTCAGCTCGGCTCTGTGTTGATTCACTGACTGGAAGAAATGTGCGTCCCACTCTGTGGACTGGAGTCCAGATACTGTTTTTGGTTTAGTTAATTTTGGCTGACAATAACTGACAACTCTGTTGTAAGCACTTAGACAAAAATACCTTGGATATATTTTTGTCACTGCTCCTGAATATTTCCTAATATGAAAGAATTTTTTTCTCTATATAAACAATAACGTGGCTTTACCCTTGAATCTGATCCATAGACTGCAGTGGGTGCAGAGTGCAGCGGCTAGGCTGGTGGTTGGTGCAAGCAAATATTAATGTATCACCCCCATCCTGGGTCGCCTGCACTGGCTACCTGTTGTGTCCTGGATCAGGTTCACGGTGATGGTTTTAACTTATAACTCCACATTTTGGGACCCGAATATGTGATGGAGCGTCTGTCCCTTAGATTAATAAATGCCTATTCAATTAGATCTTCTTTAGCGTTGACACTTAGGGGGACCACCCCTAGGGAAGCCCCCCAAAACTGTTACAGGAAACCAGGCTTTCTCAGTGGCCACTTGTGTTCTTTGGAACAAAGTTCCCGTTGACATCTGCTTAGCTCCATCTGTGGCAATGTTTAAGGTTCTTTAAAAACTTGGCTCTGCCATGAGGCTTTTGGCAATACTGCACATTACTCGCCACCTACCTGACTATCTGACTATTATGATTTGTTAACTTTATATATTTATCATGTTTACTTAATATATGTAAAATGTTATTTTTATTTTGTTCTTTTAACTTTCCTTGTACACCGCCCGGAGTGTGTATTAAGCTTGGTGATATATAAATAAATGAATAAATGAAACATAGCTTCAGGAAGGAGATACTTGATAGACGAACTGTTCATATTTCTTTTCCCATGACAGGTGTTTCAATTTCTAAGATGAAACTTTCTGAAAATTGCAGGAGGCATCAACATAAATGGGGAAAAACTAATTTCATTTTGTTAGTTACTTACTGTACTGCCTTTCTGCCTGATAACAGTGCTCAAGGGCAGTTGCCACTCAGTCAAACTCAGTGCTTAGTGACACATAATAAAACTTTAAAAGGCAACAGGAAGTTGATGGAAGGCTGTGGGTGAGGCAGGGATACTGATGAAAAACAGTTACTCCCAGGCAGCAGCTCGGGGTGAGGAATCATCCAGGTTTTGTTGAATTGGATATCCCTATGTGTCCAGGTGTGAACTATGCTAGTCATAGTTGATGAAAGATGCAATCCAACAAAATACATTCCCTTCCTTAGATAATAGTGCTACTGTAGATATCTCATTTGGTGCTCTTTGAGATTCCATGAGAATATGCTTGACTTCCTCATGTATACTAGTGATGTAAAATTAGTGTAAGTGATGTAAAATTGGTGTAAAAGTTAGTGATGTAAAATTGCTGTAAACCTGTGGTGGGGTGGAGAAGGTGTTTTCCCCATTTTTTCTAAAGTTTCCCCCCCATAACTTCAATATTTCCAGAAGGTTTACATCTCTAGTACCACCTAATAAGCAGATCATATAGCACCAGAATTTTTTACCTTGTGATGCCCAGTATGGTATAGTGCAGTAGTGGCAAAGCTTCGGTACTGCAGATATTTTGGACCACAACTGGCAATGACAAAAGACTGTGGGGATTGCAGTCCAAAAGATCTGGAGTGCCGAAGGTTTGCCACCACTGGTATAGTGCAGGCCTGCCCAACAGGTAGACCGCGGGCTACTGGTAGCCCGCGAAGGGTTCAAAAGTAGCCCGCCGGCCACCAATAAAAAAGTGAGGGGATAAGTTCTCCACCCCACCCTCCCCCATCCCAAGGATCACCACCACAGCCCCAGCAAAGTTCTGGGTCTGCTAGCCCACTGTCTCAGCCAAGTGTGGCAGTTCAAGGGCCATGGTGTGGTCCCCTGCTCCCCCCCACTGGCCAGATGATCGAGCGGGTGCAAGGGAAGCGGATGCATGCTCAGCCTTCCCATAGGAAGGCACTGAAAATCAATCCATTCCAAAGGGAATGGATTTCAGTGCATGCCTATGGGAAACCGCTGCTCTACTTTCAATTTTTTTTACTTAAGAACGTTTGCTTGGAATGGATAAATTTTTTAAGTAGAGGTATTAGTGTAGTAGCCCTCAGGCACTTTCGGCCTGCTCAAAGTTGGATAACCCTGGTATAGTGGATAGAGTGATGGACTAGAATTCAGGAGGCCTGAGTTTGAATCCCCGTTCTGCTATGCAAACACACTGACGGTGTAGAATTGGTAAGCAACTCCTTACAAAAAGTCTCACTTACCTCGAAAGCCCTTTTAGGCTCCCAATGAGTTGTTTTTGACTCGATGGCACATAAAAGCAAGAAAGGAATAACTATTCACATGACAGGTAACATGTAGTGTATCTTCTTGGTTATGGAGGAGGGGATGAAAGCTTGGGAATAATTCTAATAGAAAAGGCCATTGATTGATTTAAGCTGTTGGGGCTGCGAGCGGTGTAGTTGGATATAGCTCGGGGAGTTGAACGTTTATGTTGAACGAGCTTTTGGGGTATATAAAATGCTGAAAGAGCCATGGTGTTTTAAATATGTTCCAAAACTGTACATTAGTCAGTCCACATACTGATTATCTTAGCCATTTATGGTGTCTCATTTCTTGTTTTTCTGTTAGGATTGTTCAGAAAGCTCAGAGAATGCTCAGAGGGGATATGATAGCTATGTTTCAATATTTGAAATATTTGAAAGGAGGTCATATTGAAGAGGGAACAGGTTTGTTTTCCATGGCTTCAGAGACTAGGACTCGGGGCAATGGTTTCAAACTACAGGAAAAGAGATTCCATTTGAACATTCGGAAGAACTTCATGACAGTTAGAGCTGTTCGGCAGTGGAATATGCTGCCACAAAGGGTGATGGAGTCTCCTTCTTTGGTGGTTTTTAAGCAGAGGCTGGATGGCCATCTGTCGGAAATATTGTGAAGTGGTTCCTGCATGGCAGGGGGTTGGACTAGATGGCCCATGAGGTCTCTTCCAACTCTATGATTCTATGATTCTATTATTCTAATCCTTGCCTTTGGTCAGACTAAACTTGTGTAGGTTTAAGACGGGGTGGATTTGATTTAAACCAGATCAAATGAAATTGATTTAATCCATGATTTGATTTTTTTTAAAAAAATGATTGTTTTATTATTTTATTTTAAAATACTATTTTTAAAATTTAAATTGTAGTTTAGTTCAATTTGATCTTAATCCACCTTGTTTTGAGACCTAACAGCATCTTACATACAAATGGTTGCCAGGTAGCTTAGGTAACAGCTGTTACGAAACACCGGTGACCAGATGAACAGATTCGTAATATTTCTGTATATGACTTTATATGACCGCTCCTCATCATTTTGATGGTTTCTTATGCAATCTGATTTATGGATGGGATTAATATATAAGAACAATATTCTGTATAAAGGACATTCTATAAGATAGCTTTTAAAATATTGTTTTATATTATATAGTATTTTATGTATAAAGAATAAACTTTGCATTACAGCATAATTTTGACAGAAGCATTCCTCGATTAAAATGAAAAATCTATATTTTAGCCCCTTAGGATTAATGGTGTTAAAGTGTACACTGAAAACGTGGACAAAAGGCAGATCATTCTGGATCTTCAAATCAGGTAATTTTGTCACAATATGCATACATATACATGCATATAATTTTATTATGGTCATTGACCAGCAAAGACCAATTTACATAAAACACCATAACATATACAGTATGTTGTTATTTGTAAGCCATATATATGTATTAAGTACTTTTGCATTCCTTAAAATCTGTGTTTTTAACTCTTTCATTTGGAAAATACTGTCTCTTTGTGCAAAGCACCTTAATAGCATAAAACATCCTAATGCCATGCTGTGTCATGTCAATATGAAAGATTTTGCTATACAGCAATCAAGACAAACATTATAAATACATAATTAATGAAAAGCAGAGAAGGTAAATTTAAACACTGAAACAGGATAAATGATTCCTTATGCAGGTGACTGAGTCATCTAAGAAATGAGGGGTTTTAGGTTTTCCTAGGACATTATAATTGTATAAATAACAATGGGGAAATCTGTCACTATATTATTCAGTGGCCTCCTTGTGTTTCAGACATGCAGGAGGGAACATGGAAAGGAAATGCAGCATGGGGTTGGGTGGGGAAAAAACATATTTTCCTTTTAATTATGGGAGTACCTAAGTAACATTTGGGACAATGCGATTAAATGCCTGTACTGCAGGTAAAACTGTGCTCACGACCTGGGGTTCAATCCCAGGGAGCAGGCTTATGGTTGACTCAGCCTTCCATCCTTCCGAGGTTGGTAAAATGAGTACCCAGCTTGTTTGGGGTGGGGGGAATGTGTAGCCTGCATACTGTAATTAAAAACTGTAAACCACACAGAGACTACTTGAAGTGGTATGGGGCGCTATACAAGCAGTACACTTTGCTTTTTACCTTTTTTAAAAACACAAAGTGCTAAATTTTTAGAACATGTGGGAATCTATGAAAATGTCTGCTACTATTTTATGCCATTAAATGACTAGATTCTATTACCATGTTACAAAGGGTACTCCAGTCTTAGATCCAGAGAAATACGTAGCTAGTACCACATGTCTGTAGATTTACCTTTCCTCTCATTTGACAAGCTCTTAGACATATAAAATAAAGCATACAACTTTCACTGCTTCTTGAGTGATGTAAAATGAAATTACATTTGTTATCTTGAAAGAATGAATGAAAATGATTAGTGAAATAAAAGGTTAATGTGTTGATTAAGTAGATTATGTCCTAATATGTTGTGTGTCTGTCATATTTGGGATTGTCAGATCAATTTAGCTCTGTATAGTTTACAGCCATTCTGCGCTTGTTGGATAAAGTGTTCTGCTTAACTCTGTGTTTAAATAGAAGATCATGTTTCATACAAGCTCTGTCACAAAGATGTAGGCCAAGAAATATGGGTTGAAGGACAAGAGTGTCACTAGTGGAATGCATCTGTATTTACTTGCCTTATTTACTTTTGCCAGCTATGTTGATAATGTACATAAACATGGTGAAAAGAGTCTAATAAAGTAAAAATGGAAACTGTAAAATGTCCTTCTATTACAGCATATTGAATTTACTTCATTCTAAACATCTCTTACCAAGCCCCCAGGGCAGCATTGGGTTTAGCAATTTCACCTTCCCCATCACATGTTGCTATTTAGATAAGATTATTCCTAGGTTGGAGAGTTCAGTGGGGAATGAATAGATCTAATCAAGCCTCATTTTCAGCATTTAAAAATTCTATCTTTATTAAATTTAATGTTCCCAGTATCATTAACTTTAAGATATGCTCACTAGTGGATTGGCATGTCTGATACATTATTGTGATGTAGTCTCACACTTCCTTCTCAGCTTTGTTGGAAACTGTGAAATTGATTTGGAGATCAAGAGATACTTCTGCAGGGCCGGTGTTAAGAGTATACAGGTAAATTGGGTTTTGTTTCTTAACATACAACTATGTTAGTTAAAATACTAATTTCATAAAAATAGTCACAGGATCTGCACCTGATGTAGGAAGAAAAACTTGATCGTATTATGGACTGAAATTACATTGCTAGTCTCAACTAAAATAGATAAATTGGATCAATTGTTGAATGATGAGTCAAAAGTTAAGTAAATTATACTGATTCAGTGGCTGAATTCCTGTTGTTTAGTGTAGTAATTTACAGCTAGAGTAGGTCTTTTGGATCAGTGCGGATTTGGTGAGTCAGCTCTTCTGTATTCTAATCTATTTGGGACTGTGTAGGATTCTGGCCTTTGTTCAATGTATATACCGTATAAGCGTGCAATACATACAAGTAGGTTAAGTAGTCTTGACTTGTGATCGTTTTTCTTCTTTCTTTAGATTCATGGCACAATGAGAGTTATTTTGGAACCTCTGCTAGGAGACATGCCCTTAATCGGAGCACTGTCTTTATTTTTCCTTAGGAAACCAGTAAGTGAAAAATCTCAGGATTCTGTTCCCCTCCCCCCAATCAAGTACACTGGTTATGATACACACCGCCTGTTGGCTCCTGTAACACGCCTGATGCTTGATGTAGGGTGGATTTGATTTAACTCAAATTGATTTAAACCATATTTTTAAAATAAAAAATCAGGTTTTTAAATGAATAAACTGTAAATTATATTGTGATGTAAATCAGTTTAATTTTTTTTTCAGAAAAACATTTATTTATATTCATACTAACATAGCATTTTTTCTTTACTTGAACAAGACAAAATTTGAAACCGGGATTTGTTGCTGCCTCCTTGTTAGAGAAGCAGTAAATCATGGTCCAGGTTGAGATGCAACAGTGGCTCAGCCTTCTTTGGGCGTTACCATAGACCAGTGATAGCAAAACTTTTAAGATTGAGTGCCCAAGCTGCAATTCAAAACCTATCTATTTTTTTGCAAAGTGCCAATATGGCAATTTAACCTGAATACAGTGATACCCTGGTTACTTACTTCATAATTTCTGCTAAAAAGTGAGAATGTTTTTGCGAAACATTTGCTTAGTTTGATAATGCTACACAAACCACATGTCTTAGTTCTGACCATTGGTATGTATCGTTGTTATACTTCATGGCTGCTATCTGTAAAACATCTGAAATACACTTCTGTTGCTTTACGTTTAACTTTGTAATATAAACACTTCCTGTTCCTTAAACCCAGATATGCCCACTTTCACACGAGAACCAACAAGGCTAAACTTGTACTCAGTTTTTCATGATACCTGACCCCCTCACAAGTCAAAACTGCACACACCTCATTAACGGCTCATTCTCATCTGTACTCTCAAATTAACTCATTAAGTTCTTCTCATACCATCATACATAGAAACCAGATCTCTTCAGCCATAAACTACACAAATCAATCTATTTGTTGTTCCATCCATTATACTTCCCAACTGCCTCTAACAGTCCTTCCCGGCAGATCGCCTGCATGCAGCTATCAATCAACCCAGATAATTATTGTGCAAACTAATACCAGCCTACAAAAAAAAAAACCCACCACATATGCAGTGCAAAATTGCTGCCCAGTGTTTTCTTGTGAGGCATAATTCCACATCATAGTGCTCAGATGAAACCAAATTTTAAGTTTTAAGATAGAGCATCAGAAAGACATGGCCTCCTTCTGTTACTTGTCCCCCAAAGTGTGTTTGATGGCAGTTCTCATGGCTCTAATTAGCATTATTTTTATGTAATCCTCTTGTCTACAAAATTGATACTAAGCGAGGCTGATTTATCTAGGGAAATAAGTACCAATAAACTTAAGGGGAAAAAAAATTCCAAATACCGTAGCTGTGAGAATAAAAGAAAACTTTTATAAATTGAAATGTAGATAGTATTTGACACTAGTAAAATTACATATAAAGTATTACACAGTACGCCGGTGATGTAGTCAAGTTATAAGTACTTAATTCCAGATATGGCAAAAGAGTAAACTCTTTAAAGTTCTGAAATATGGTATTAAAAGAAATGGAAAAAATAGTAAAAATAATGCTAGAAATTATTTTAAAAATTGCATTATTATCTAGGCTCAAATATGAGCAATGAGTTTGAGTAAAAAAAAAATGAGTTACGGTAGTTATAAATCTAATGATGGCAGTGAGATTAGTGATTGTGATTAATTTTCAGGAAAGTGAATGAGATAATTGAATTCAGGACTTAATAATCAATGTTAAACTGACATATGATATTAAATTAAAGAAGAGATTGATAAAGGATAACGTCTTTGTACTGTGTGCTTTCTGTCATGAAGAGCCACATTCGATGAGTTAATAATCAAAACAACTACATGTTCAAAATTCCACTGGCTCAGATGGAGCAAAATATACCACAGGAGGAAATTGGACAATGTACTTGCTTCCTAGTGCTAATCTTTACAGGTATTGGGAAGGTATTGCAGAACTTTCTAGCCATTATCTAACCTTGTTATAGAATCTCCTGTGAAAATCATATTTTTCATATGTCCAGATTGCTTTGGCCAGTTGTTCCATTTTCAGCAAAAATAAAAATAAGATTGACGTTTCATCTCAACAAATGAGAAACGTGTATTCCAATATTTTGTTATACAGGGGGAACATAGATGATTTATAGATCCTTAAGTGTCCAAGAGTTAAAATATGATGCGTGGCAACTCTAGCCCTTTATGGGATTGTCTTTTAGCTTACATTTTGATTATTTGAAATATGTTGAAAATCATTCACATCTTTCTTTCCTTCATGCCATTAATTGAGCTAGGGCTGCCAGATAATTTGGGGCAACTTTGGTCATGACGGGTATCCAGGTGATCTATTAAAGAGAAGGCCAACAGATAAGATTGAAGCACTGTTTGGGCTAAGCGTCACTGATGTACTTTCATAGTTGCCAGAATTTATGACCTATTTATAATCACTTTATATTTGTTGGCTACATCCTTTCAAGTTACCAAGGTAGTATAAAACAGCGTGATCCTTGTATGATTCTTTTGTTGTTGTGTACCTTGAGTCCAGTAAGACTTGCATCTTCAGTGAAATGAAAAGCCACCTGTGTTCCAATAATTGCTGAAATACTTCCAAGCACATTGCTAGCAAAGGAAGCTCAGTTGCCATGAGAGGACTATTTTCAGTAGCAAACAAGATGTGTTCTAGGCCAATACTATCCTCTACTGGAGACCGTGACAATCCATTGGCCAAGAAGGCACCCCTGGCCCTCTTGGCCAGAAAGGCTTCCACGAACCTCCAGCAGTCCTCTAAAGTGTACAACATTTTATCTGTAGAGAAGAAACAAGATGGGTTTTCTCCAATTGCTTCTTTCTTTTTCTGAACCTTGGAGAGGTTTTCTCTCCTCTTGAACTTTTTGACATGCAAGTTGGTCTTGGGGGGAAAAGCTGATGATTTTTTTTTTCTTGAATGGTCTAGAGTACTTAAAAAACAGTGGGAGAGATGGCTACTGTTTCTGCTGAAAACGAACAGCTGTACAAAGACATGAGACCTCTATCCCAAGATCTCTGCTCAAGCCAATAAAATATAAAAAATAAAAATAAAATAAGAAGTTGAAAGAAATGGATGGGTAGCAAAAATAAACATTGGCTGACAGATATTTTGACAATCCCTGCTTATATAGTTTACAATAAATTATGTAGAAAATCTGTTAAATACATTAGAGAAACCTTAATGAGATATCTTGCTCTAATTTATGGTCTATGGCTGTCGCCCTTACTTTTTTTGCAAAATACTCTGACATGAAAGTTTATTCCATTTTCTGTCACCTAGAATTTGAGCGGCTGCAGCCAAGAGAAACCTCTCTGCAGTATTTTGACAGAGAGAGGCAGAAGAATGATTTGACAACAAGTTCTAGGTTTTTTCCCCTCTCATATTTTCCAGACCGAAGTAACAATTGGCAGGAATTCAGTGTACAGTGTAATCAGTTTCTGGCTGTGATGACTATATATGGCAACACTGCCTAAATTAAGAATTCTGAACATTCTTATGTAATTTGTTTGTTTAAGCCTTCTATGGTTTGTGAGCCATGGAGAGATTTTGGTCAGAGAAATCTTATTTGTAGCACTGCAAATCTAATAATCTCAGTTAAGTAACAGAAGATAATGTAAGTCACTATTAAACGCATATTAAGATGCAGTACATTTAGTTAATGTACAGTAGCTGAAATTCAGTAGTAAGTCTTGACTGGGGCAGGACCAATAATAATAATAATAATAATAATAATAATAATAATAATAATAATAATAATAATAATAATAATAATAAT
>JAHTLZ010003542.1:75008803-75063232 GCA_023846285.1 Phrynocephalus versicolor
ATAATAATAATAATAATAATAATAATAATAATAATAATAATAATAATTTATTGTCCTTGTGTGTATATACACATGGGAGGATGAGACAGCTTCTCTAACTTCCATTACTTCAATACATGTACTCATGACTTACTACTAGATTTTAGCCTATGAAGGATTTTAAAACTAACTAGAGCAAATATATATAAAATTTCTGTTTCCTTGCACTAAAGATATGAAAGGAAATGTTCTCCAATAATTTAAGCCACACATAGAAAATGTGTGTAGTTTTATTGTTCATTCACTTGGGTAAATATAACATGCTCTCTGCAAACTACATATCCTTCAGTGTGTAAAGAAGAGACATTATCTGTGCTCACAGCTTGGTTTGTGCTTTTCCTTTTGACACTTGTCTAGGAACTGGGGTGAGCTGGACTAAGTGTACCAGAGTTCAACCACTCCTCACAGTGGATGCATTTTAACTGTTACACAAGGCACAGGGCTTGTTTTTATAAAGGGCAGCTTTATGATAGGAGGACGGGGAAAACACTTCTCCTTAGCATCTGGCTTTATCTGTATATGCAGATCTGTTTTGTCTGTGGGCAGAGGAACATAAAATCACAAGTGCTCCTGCTTGTGGCCTGAAGTGGCACCATCCACAAAGAAGTATAGAAGCTAATAAGCTGTTAGGAAACTAGACTGCAGGAATGGGCTTGTCTGCTTCTTAATGTGCCTATGTTTGGACTGTATAGTCTCTCTCCCATTATTAATGTCTTATTTTGAGAAGTAAAAGGAATTGAAGAGATAGAACCTAATGACCTCCCATATCCTGGAAACAAAGAGCAGCCTTTCTTGTGACTGTAGTTCCAAATTCGTATGAAGCATGCCTGCAGCACCACCGGTGCTGTGGAAGCCCCTACCCTACCCCCCTGGCTTGGCCAGTCCACTTAACCAGGCTCTGTGTGGCACCAGGGTCCTTCTAGGGGGTTAGCTCTGCAATCTAGGCAGGAGTCTGGCCAGCTTTCCCCAACTCTCTGTGCAGCCTGCCTCCTCAACTGAGTGGTCGAATGTCCAAAGAGTTCACTTTAGGAATGGGCTGGCTGGGCTCCTGCCTGGATTGGCATGCCAGCTCTGAATAAGGATCCCACCACTGCACAGATCCCGGTAAGTGAACTTGCTTGAGTGGGGGATAAGCCTCTGTGGCATCTATACAAAAGCACAAAGTGCTCACCTCTAATTGTAATATGCTGCCTGTCTGTACAAATGAAAAAAATGGCACTTCTCTTATTATGCACTTGTCACCTGAAAGTAGCCAGCTCGTTTTTCCTAATGATAGGATCTAGTCTTCCTTGCATGAAGTGTGGCAACATTCTAAGCATGCCCTCTAAAAATATGGTTTGTGGTGTGCTAGAACAAGGAGATGGGATGAAGCCCATTCATTAGGTAAATGCTGAGCCCTCCCCACAATGCCTTAGACTACAAATGTACAACTATAGTCCTACAGATAGTTGTGCCATGGAATGCCCGCCGTTCCTCATTATCAACTATGTTGGCTAGGCCTGATGTAAGTTGTAAGTAAAACATTTTTAGAGAGCCACAGTTGTTCAGCCCTGTTCTGTGCAGATACTGTACTGCGATTTGATAACAGTAGTTCAGCTAAGTCCTCGGAAGGTTTAAATATCCCATACTTATAAGACAAGGGATCTTTAATAATTATGTTATTACCTTAGAATCAATACCAGTTCTTCAATTTGGGAATGCTGGGTGGAATTCTAGTCTTTATATTAAACTGATTTCTTCTAGCCACCTCTTTGACTGTCAGAGTTCTATGAGCGTTTCTTCTGTTTTTTAAACTGTAGAGATGCGAAGCAACATTCACATTATTTTTCATGTCTTCAGCTTTTGGAAATCAACTGGACAGGACTGACCAATCTTCTGGATATTCCAGGACTAAAGTAAGCTGGAAATTGAATAAAACTGCATTAATAGAAGCGTACTCTTTGTGTTTTTATGTACATGCGGATGCACATGTACGTGTACACTTGTATCAAAAGTTTGGCAATAACAAAATATGTTATATGTATTATCATTTACATTGTATGTTGGCCTGTCAAATAATGAAACAATGATAGTTGCGATATACAGTAGACATGCCATACAGCAGTGGTTCCGAGCCGTGGGTAACTCATGTATTCTTGGACTGCAGTTCTCAGAAATCATAGCCAGTATAGCTGGCGGTGAAGGCTTTTGGCAGTTGAAGCCCATGAACACCTGGACTACCCAAAGTTCAGGACCATTGTTGTAGAGCAGGCATGTCCAAACTTTGGCCCTCCTGATGTTTTGGACCACAACTCCCAGAATTCCAAGCCTGTATTTCCAATGGCAATGGACTGTGGGAGCTGTGGTCCAAAACATCTGGAGGGCCAAAGTTTGGACATGGCTGTTGTAGAGGAACAGAATGAACATGGCAGTAAGATCTAGAGCTGCTCACAAAGATTCTACTCCCAAGTGCAAAAGGGCATCTCTGCTTTTCATTGGTGGAAAGTTAAAGTGTTAAGGCTGCAGCAGCAATTTGCACTGTTTATGTGTGCATGTAGTCAGGAATAAACATCTCTGTGGCACAGAAAACTGTTCAACAGTCTAGGGAGGAGATGGAATGGAAGAGGCATACCCTCACCCAAAGTGTCATGGGCGTTATGTTACCTAGCAGTTGTAGGCAACTTTGATAAACTACAACTGCTTCACCTCCTCTGCTGCCGTCTTGAGTAAAATTATTAAAAAATTGTAGACTCTTGTCCAGACTGGCACATGGTGTTTTCTTCAGATGCTGGTTAAGTTGATATGGGAAAATAATACATGGTAAAAGTTAACGTATGGTCCATTGTTCCTCTTTCTGTTTTTATGGAATCAGTGTCCTTTCCCAAGGAGAAGGCAGGGTAAAATACTCTAAAATAAAATAAATAATAATTCTTTTGTAATCTGTTGCAACTTCTGAACGAAAGCACCTTTTTTCTTGTACAAAAATGCTGCTAGTACTTTGTCTATACAGTACTTGGCTCATCGCTTCCAAGGAAGGAATGTAGGCATGCTAGTTCTGTTGCAATCAGAGAATGCCTTCTTTTGAGGCTGTGAATTTGAGGTTAACCTGTAGTACCCCACCCAGTAACATACCTGCAGTATCTTGTGCTTGCTCTTGATTTTCCCCCCTTAACATTCATTATTGGTGGTCATTTTACATAGACTCTGGATGTTAAAACCTAGGTATAATTAGTTTCACTTTATTCCTGTTGCTCGCACTAGTTGCATTAACTTCAGTGTCCTGTTCTTAGAAGATAGGATGACGCTTTTGAGGAAGAAATATATTGGCTTATAAATATATATAAGTAAAAATATTTACTGTGCGGTAAAGTCATTGATTCAGTTGCCACATTTCATTTGAGCTCCAGCTTCCCTTTTATCTGTCTGGTGTCAAGGGTATATGAAAGTCAAGATTACAAAGTGAACTGTTAGCAAAACTTTCAGTGCAATGAACAGTTGTAACTCACACTCAGTCTCAGGCCATTTTCACTGGTTAGGGGTTTTGCTGCTTTGCACGCAGCAGATACATTAACACCTGCCTAAGTGTTTCGTTTATTACTCACTGTATAGAGGCTTTTTGTTGCTGGTGAGTTTTGAATCCATGTACTTTATGCCTCTGTGGATAAGTGAGCCACAAAATTGAGTGAAGTATTAGTTTGATTAGTTTTAGCAGGTCATTTTTAGGAAACAGAAGCCTGATGCAGAACAATTTATTTTATACTGAAAAGTTAGAAAAGTGCAACCTTATTATTTCTTCCCTACTGTTAAGAATTCCTATCTTTTATCATTTATGTTTGAAAATACTGCTCAAGTTAGTTCCTCCCAAATGTTAAACTGGTGGCCTATTGCTTTAACTTTGAGAAGTATTTTTATATACTCATGCCTTTAATTAGGTCAGATGTGGTGAGGTAGTACTTGTATTCTGTGCCTTTAAATTCAACTGATTTCAAGCTCCCCAAACCCAAAATAAATCACATGTGAGCATTCTGAAGCAGTTTGTAGGAAGTTTATGTATAAAGTTTGGCACCAGGCTTATTTGCAAGACAGCAGAGGAAAGAGTATATATTTTATAATCATCTCAGCACTTGGTAGTCAACATTCATGCCAGTGGTTGTTATGGAAACATCAACCTTTGGTTAAAACTTGTGGATAGTGCTAACAGAGTCACTGACAGAACATACAGAAGGACGGCATAAGCAAATGTTGGAAGACATTTTCAAATAGTTCAGACCAGCCGCTGTCTGTATAAACAATTTAAACCCCTTGGCATTTGCTGTTATTTGAACTTTTCTGGTTTTGGCTTAAGTTGAATGCTGTTTTTCTTAACCCAAATATTAATTGCTGCTACAGTTTAAATGTGCAGTTTAAAGTCTTCAATAGTTACAGGTACCCGTTCAAAATATATAATTGTAAGTCATAATTTGCGTTCACAGGAGGCAGGTTTCACACGTTCCTCTTTTCAACATAGCTGAATATTGAACAGTCTTATACACCATTCTGTCTTTCATCTGCCCTCTTGTGTTGAAAGGCATGTCCCTTCCCATGGACCCCAATGCGACCTTTTCTCCTAATTTAACTAAATGGTGCAAGGAAAGAGTATCATTTTACAGTAGGAAAACACAGGGATTGGTTTTAGTAATGTTTTTAATGTTTTGTTTCTGGAAACAAATACATATACAGTATAATTTGATTCTTTCTGCATCAGGGCGAATATTGCTTCATTAGTTTTTAATCTGCTATATACTAACTCTACATAACATCTCCCAGCTCTTCTAAAATGGACTGGCAAGGGGAGAGATTATTTCCTAAATATACAGAAGTATCTGACCTCAAGTATATTTGTATATTAGAGCAATTGTTTTAATTAAGGGATTGATGCTCTAACGTGCTTCTAGCAGTGACTGCACCAATGTAGCAAGGTCTCTGTGTGCATATCAGTTCACTGGTTGGATGTGAACAGTTTACAGTGGCCTCCTCTTGTTTACAAGTACCTCACTTTTTCTTTGCGATAACTTGTGTAGGGGTTGTGAGCTAATCCAAGCCTTTAGAGAAGTGATGAATTTTTACACATTGGTCACGATAAGCTAACATCTGCTTCATCAACATAATGTAAAGTACAGTCACCTGGAGTGAGGAAGCTTACCCAACATTCTTTTATATTCCAGAATTAATAGTGGGAGATAGGGTGAGGGGAAGATAATGTTTATATGCCATGATTAGGCCTTCATCTGAGCCACTGTTTCCATCTTGTGGCCACTGGAAGTAATGCTGGGAATCGTGAAGACCTCAGAATGTAATTGCTTGCTTCTTTTTTGAGATCATTGCAGGTTTCAGGTGGTAGACAGATCTCAGATACGCATCGGGGAGACTTGTGACAATGGTAGTTGTAGTACACTCAAGTATTCTTAACAAAGCAAGCAAATTGGTAAAGTATCTTGAACATGTCTTATTACTGAGACATTCCCAGCCAGCTTCCTCCAATGGGCAATAGAACGGCTTAATTTGATTTACTCTTTGATAGCTCCCCCACCCCCATATCTAATACTATAGATTGTTCCTGGCCAACCTTGGGTCTGTCCCAGAAATCCTGACCAACACAGTTAGTGGTGAAGGCTTCTGAGAATTTCAGTCCAGGAATGTATTTGGATCTAAGGTTGGGAACCCCTGATGTTGATTATTCAAAGACATTCACAAGGAAAAAAAGGCCTGGTAATTTCAAAAAGATATATTTTATGAACATACATCTAGTATGAATATACAGCAAGTACTTCTGGATATAAACAAGTGCAAATATGTCCATTCAAAATATATGAGTTAAAATATTCCAGTCATTCTGTATAAATAAGGGTGGGGTTTCCACCAGCAAATATTACTGTTTAGATTGCAACAGCATGTGAAATGTTTGTTAAGAACATCGCAAAATAACATTAATCATCTTTTCTCTCCATTAGCGGTTTATCAGACACTATAATACTAGATATAATATCCAATTATTTGGTACTTCCAAATCGGATCACAGTTCCTCTTGTCAGTGAGGTTCAAATTGCTCAGTTGCGGTTTCCCATGCCAAAGGTAAGAATGATAGTATAATGTTCTGAAATAATACAGTCTTCATTATTTCTGAAGAACATCGTAATCTAGATATCGACCAAACTCAATCTGTAGAACAGCTTCTGAAGGCTAGATAATAGTGAAGTCATTTGCCTTGTCAGTGGATATGAATCTTACGAAAATCTGGTGCCATACCACTTTTTGTGCTGTTTCCATTTAACTGTAATAATATTTAGAAGACTGGAACCATGTACTTGAACCCAAATGGGAGGTTTGTTCCAACATGCTTGCCAAGGAACTTGAATGGGCTCACTCCACTTGCCCCACTCATGTGGTTCTGGACTACAAAAATAATAACAGAGCCTCTTAGAAGATGCTACAGGATAGTGATTGCTGTGTTTATCCTCTGAAACAAATGTAAAAACATAGTCATCTTGATTTGTAACAACAAATGTAAAAACAGTCATCTTGATTTGGAACAACAAATTGAAAACAAATATACAAGCAGACATACTTTGTCCAGGTCCAACTAAAATTTCACAAAGGTATGCAACCTTTTGGGTTCTTCAGAATTCAGAAAATGTGGTGTAATATCTCCATATCTTTATTATACCTTTCTAGGCCATACCGAAGATGGCTACATCCATATGCCAAATTTTTGGATGTTTCTGCTCCCCCCCTCCCTTTGCTCTGGCCATGCTTTCACAGATTAACATGGCCACTTCTTTTGTATCTCTAACCCATGGTGCAGTAGTTTAACAATCTAAGTTTGTTCTTTGGCTCAGGTAGCCAGCTCAATGTTGACTCAACACTATATCATTTAAAGGTTGATAAATTGAATACCAAGGTTGCTGGCAGATTGGCAGTGTGTAGTTTGCATAATTTAAATGGTAAACCTCTCAGAGTGCTTTAGGCATTATTGGGAATATATAAGCAGCACACTTTATAGCTATTGAGTTTAACCTTCCAAGCTCAGGACAGGAGTGTTCTGTTCAACTACATCTTACTTTCTAATAATACTACACAGTTGTTTAATGATAATTGCCATTGCTCAGGTTTTTATTTTTATTCTAGAGCTCGTTTTAACCCTTTTTAGTGAAGATGTTACTGTAAAGTAGCACTCCATATTTAAATAGTTGGAAAGACTTTGTAACATTATTTTATTATTGAGTATTCTATGGTAACTGTTTTTTCACATCTTGGCAGGGTGTACTAAGGATACACTTCATTGAAGCTCAGGACCTTGAGGGAAAAGACACATACTTAAAGGGAATTGTTAAGGGAAAGTCTGATCCTTATGGAATCATTCGTGTGGGTAATCAAATTTTCCAAAGCAAAGTCATTAAAGAAAATCTCAATCCAAAGTGGAATGAAGTTTATGAGGTACGAAGCTTAATGTTACTAACCAATGTTGACATATCATTTCAGATTGCACTAAAGTACTTATAGAATCTCCAAACGTGTTATTGAATGTTACTTTCCTTATGGAGAAAAGTAGTCTCTTCCACCAACATCCCCTCTAAAAAATTATGGTGGATTCTGATTTTCTGGCAGATGGGTGCAGAAGAGAGGAAATGAGCGCTCATCAGATATGTATAGCCTAAAACTGTAGTTTTGTTTCATTTAAATCCATCCACAGACAAAAAAAGGAGAGAGATGGATCTGTACATGTCTTACAGAAAGCATTAGGTTAAAAGGAGAACCCAGCCACGTAAATTGCACTGTTTAGCAGGTTCAGAATTGGACTGGTTACTAGTCAGTATACAATGAAAAGCCATGCTAGATTATTCAACATCTCTCTGGTCTGGTATTTTGTTCCGACGGTGGGCAGCCATATAACTGTGAGAATCCCAGAAGCAAGAGAAGCTCTTTCTGTCCCCCTCAAGTAATTTTATGAGTGTGGGGCGACTGAATAGGTCTCATAAAGGAATCAAGAAGTTAGCCAGATTAAAAAGTCTCATTTCACACTTGTTTTTCATTATTCATGTTTGCCTGTGTGTAATATTAAGGTCATTTGTTTCAGTGTATCAGCAGTCCTGTAGTCGGGCCACATGGAATGATGCTTTTCTTTTATTTACTTTTCTCTACTTCATTTAATTCTGTTCTAATTGGTATTTTATATACTCGAGAAGTAAAATTGCATCACACATTTATGCCGAACATGCAATGCTCTTACTCTTAACTATTATATTGCTAGGCCTTAGTGTATGAGCACCCTGGACAGGAATTGGAGATTGAGCTCTTTGATGAAGACCCAGATAAGGATGACTTTCTGGGAAGGTAAATGGAAAACACATTATTTCAATTATCATCCGGACCAATGTGTTGAATATTTATTTCCTCAATTTATCTTTATAAAGGATTGCAATTTTCAAAACAGAGTTTAATTTCAATAACTATGTTTTCTCTATAGTTGCTCTTTATTTCTTAAATTAGAATACCAACCTCAAAATCCAGCTGTCTATAAATACAAAAAGGAGTTAAACTTAAAAGACAAACAGTATCGCCACTACAGGTTTTTTTTTTTTTGCAACATGGTTATATAAAAAAACGACAGGACTTGTCAAATAGTATTGCATATAGTCCTTGGCATTTTAAAATATTCCAACCTCCTGCAAATAAGGCAAACATTAATTGTAACAAAGGTAACGGTACAGCAGATTGTATTAAAGATAACAAACTGAACAGCAGTTCATTTCATGATTTCTTTTTTATTTTAGCAAGCTGTGGTTGGCCTTAAACATGCTTGATGAAGTAATAACCACTTAAAGTCCCTCATTATCCTAATGAAAAATGTGCTTCTGTCTCTCCACACCCCCAACTAGAAATCATCTTATCCCAGTTTGGACTCCTAAATTCCATTCCTTCTGCAGAAATTGCAAAGGTCCCTGTCTCACTTTGCCACCATAACAATTACCCTTTGCTTCATATTGCATCGGTTCCTTCCTTTCCAAATAACTTACTCCCACTTGTAGCTGAAATGCCATTCTCTCCATTCAGCTGCTTCTTTATTGTAAGGAGAGCATAACAACAATTGAGTAGCCCATCACCATCTTTTATACTTTATTTACCAGTCTGGACTCATGCAACTCCAGCTTCATACTTCATAGAGCTGGTTGTTTTCTTATAATGCTTTATATTCTTCTCCTAGTCTTATGATAGACCTAACTGAAGTTGAAAAGGAGCGACATTTGGATGAGGTAAGTTTCTATGGGCATTAAGCACTCTGGCTATGGCCTGCCTTTAGACCAGTGCTTCTCAACCTGTGGGTCCCCAGATGTTCCTGGACTGCAACTCCCAGAAGTCTTCATCACTAGCTGAGCCTGCCAGGATTTCTGGAAGTTGTAGTCCAGCAACATCTGGGCACCCATATGTTGAGAACCACCACTTTAGACACTGTCAATTCAGGCGTTGAAGGTGTTCATGAACTTGCATGCCAAAATACGTGCACACACAGCAGATCTCCCCACCAAGGTCATCAGAATCTCTAAGCATACATTAGAGGAAGTTTCAGTAGGTCTCTTCTAGTTGGACTAACAATTGTTTGAGCAACTATTAAAATGATACATTGCATAATTATTCATGCTTGTTAATGTTTAGAGATTATTATTAAATCTGCTTAGAGTGTACTGAAGCAAGACTTCAGAAATGTTTTATGATTAAAATAAGAAATCTTTTAGAATATTTTTATGCAAATTCGTTTTTTTTAGTATAGGTATTGAATTTCAAGGTTAAATGGAAGTTATGTCACTGTTTAGAAGACAGCTGAATTATTTCCCGTTGTATTAGGGTTAATGGGTCCATAGGGCAACCAATGGAGAGAGGTGCTAAGGTAAGTGAATAATGACCAAGTATGTAAAATGCAGAAAGTGAGACTACTTAGCGCACATAATGAGAAGCAAGAAATATAGATTAATCATTCAGATTAAAATAAAAAGAATAGTCGAAGAACGTATTGCAACCAGAGTTTGAACATAAAAACTTAGTGAATGGTTTAGATGCAACTGAAGATCATTATTTAGAGCTGCAGCATCCAAAGTCATGATGCTGTCCAACCTCTGGTTGCAAAGAAGAAAACTATCACTTGTATTTCATGGACTAGAAATGTATAATAGGATATGCTGCTGTATTTCATTGCTAAATAACCTTAGCTTCTCACTGTATTCCATTGGCTTTGCTTGTAGTGGTTTACTTTGGATGAAGTGTCCAAAGGAAGATTGCATTTAAAACTTGAATGGCTCACATTGAAGCCTACTACAGAAAATCTTGATCAGGTACTCTTTTTCTTAAATGTTTTCACCGTACAGATTTAAGCAGAGACTGCCTGAAGACTGATGTACACCTCCTCTCATTCTCTCCCTTTCAAAGGAGGTGGGGGTGGGGATTAATAACCAGGACCTTGGCAATAAATAAATTAAAAATTGACTGAAATCCTGTTTGTGTAGCTCCATCATGAAAGGCTGATGACTCCATCAACCTTACGTGACAAAACCTAGAGAACAGGATTTCAGCCATTGACTCAGCAGCTTAGTTCAAGAATGTTGGCATGCTTGGAAATGCAGCTCCTCACATGTAACCTATGTAACAATGAGCAAAGGGGCACAATTCAATTTTCATTGGTATGGGAAGTATCTAGGACTAGAAATGCCACCATATAAAATGTCTCCTTTGTGGAATATCTTTGCCATTTAATTGTATTTAGTACTGGGTATAGTCAGAGGTTCTTGGAAATATTTTATTTTTAGAAGTTTTTGTTTTGTCATTCTTTAATGTAAAGAGTATCCATCACATTTGTTTTTTATGTAATTATATTTTAATTTGCATGTTGTGCTTTGACCTGGGGTTATTTAAATTAGTTTATTGATTATTCAGATTTTAAATTATATTTCTCTAATTTTTAGGTGCTAAAAAGTATTAGAGCTGATAAAGACCAAGCTGATGATGGGCTTTCATCAGCTTTGCTTATTCTTTATTTGGATTCAGCAAGAAATCTGCCAGTAAGTCTCATTGTAATGACACTTCTTGAGTTGTTTTTAATTTTTTTATTCTGTCACACATTGCTTACTACTATCCCACTTTGCTTCATTAACCCACATTGTGCTATGTTTTAATTACATTTTCATATGCGATCTGCAGTGTTATCCTGTTTGCATAGTAAACATACATTTGGCTAAACTTGCTTTGCAAATGCAGTGTTATGGACAGATTGTTCAAATGGAACTTCAGTGATATCCAACAAACTTTTGTAAAATATGTGTCTTGAAAGAAATTGTGGGAACAAATGTATCAAAGAGAACTCGGCTGTTTCTCGGTTCCAGGTTGAAATCAGTGGCTGAAATTCAGTTGGTTGGCATATTAAATCTATTAGAGTAGGCCCATTAGAGCAGTAGAAATCTGGCAAGCTAACTTATCTATAAATTCCATTCATTCTAATAGGCATGCTCTAGTTGTGATGCACTATATTAAAGTAAGTTGCATCTAAAGGCTCATTTGAATCAGTGTAACTGATGGAGGACTTCACTTAACAAATTGCCTCTGATTATGGGACTTCCTCTAGTGCAACTTAATTTGCTTGGATTCAAGAAGAATTTCTAGAATTACATTTGTGAACTTCAAAGGCAGTAAATGGGGCTTTATGGATGTTAGGGTACTGTTACCATCATCTGTAAATCCTAACTCCCATCACCAAATTGGAATCCAGAAGCACTTGGAATGACTTGGGTTTGCATTTAGATAGTTAAGGATACAATCCTATTGACTCAGTTGGATCAAAACTCATTGGCTTGCATCCTATGCTTTTGCTCAGAAACAATATAAGAATTGCAGTGTTTAGATGAATGGCAGCTCCTGGCATGTATGGATTGAAAACCACTGAATTTAGTGGAACATATTTCTGAGCATGTATGTGTAGAATCAAGCTCGATGTTTCATTATAAGAAGCTAGCTGTGATACACCGAAGACCATATTTTGAGAATGTGAGTTGTTCACTATTTTGTGAAAATTTCTTCTCATAGCAGTAAACTTTTTTTTAAATAATCATAAGTCTTGGTTCACAGCTTGCTTGAGTTGGATGCCAAAGAAAGTGTGAGCTCCTGGGTTGTCGCCATGGGCCACAATGCCACAGAATCCTTTGAAGCATATACTTGAACCTATTTGTATAGAGCAAAAGCCTTTGTTTTTGCCAGGTAGCAAGCTGCTTTTACTTGATGATAATTCCCTTTTTTAAAAAAAAAATGGACATGCAGATTACATGTTTCTATACTTCATGCCAGGTGAAAATTCCATTGATTGAGGTTGTTAATCATCTTGTGTATTTAATTGAAAGAAATAATACTGAAGCAATGGAGCAGCGGTTTCTAACCTTCCTAATGCCGCAACCCTTTAATACAGTTCCTCATGTTTTGGTGACCCCTTGCCCTTCTGAGAAGAGGTCACAAGCCCCCTTTGGCAGGCCACTACCTCAGGTGCCATAGAGAACTTCCCTCTACAGGCACCCTCAGCCAATCACAGCCTCTGGTGCCATTGACTGACATCCCCTCCAACCTATCAAGCTGTTAACTCACTCTTTCCCCCCTTCCTCTCCCCCGCCCTGTCCTCCAGACCCAAGGTGTTTGTGCCTTTTTCTTCACTGGCTCATGGCGACCCCTGTGAAATGGTCATTCGACCCCCCCCCCAAAGGAGTCCCGACCCCCAGGTTGGGAACCACTGCAATAGAGGAAAATCAACTAAAAACAGTTTAAAGTAGGAATGACAAACTTTAGGAGACTTTGTAGTATGCATACGGTTTATCGTTACCTTTACCTTTTTGCCTGTAAAATGGATGAAGAACATAAGGGAAAAATATCTTCAGTCTGGTAGAATTACTTCCCTGGAAGCCTTAGAGGATAAAATGTAAGATTATACATAAATGAGAGAATGTTGCCTTCTGAGATGCAGGCGAAGTTGGAAGACCTCAGCAGTCCTTGAGCTATTGTTCTGAGATAGATAATCACATATTCATTGTGTGTAGTTCAAAGCTGTTGTTTCCTTATGGCAGGCAAACCCGTTTGTCGGGCTGTTCTTTCCCTTGTTTGATGAAAATAAACTTCTTTAATCATTAGGTTT
This sequence comes from Phrynocephalus versicolor, assembly GCA_023846285.1. Taxonomy (NCBI): domain Eukaryota; kingdom Metazoa; phylum Chordata; class Lepidosauria; order Squamata; family Agamidae; genus Phrynocephalus; species Phrynocephalus versicolor. The sequence goes on from JAHTLZ010003542.1 coordinate 75,022,017, forward strand.
GTTTACGTGCTGCAGCTAGTTCTTTGGTCCAGTTGCACCTGTCTTTTGCATGGCCGGCAAAAATATTAAACTCATAAGACAGCGTAATCTCTGTTTTTTTCCACAAGCATATAACATTTTAGAAATTGCAAATATAAATATTAGATGTATCAGGTTTGCTAATGTCTGATGAAAATTCTAAAAGTAGACAATAATTGAGTACTGATGGTGTTAAGTTAAATGCTTTTTATGCTGAAAGTGTGCTGGGCAGTGCATTTCAGTGGTATACTTACTATGCAGCTGTTAAAGTAGTAGCTTGTAATTTTTACACGTATTTCTCAAAACTTTCCTCACTCTCTGAGGTATAACTTCATTCAATCTATGGGTATAAAATTGCAGTTACAGTATTCTGACTTGATCTTACTGGAGCATAGAAGTTAATTTATAACTTCTGTTTTTAAATGCCCAGTTGTGGTAAGGAAGTGCATCTGTTATAAATTTTACATTTAAAATATGGTTTACTAACTGGAATTGAAATTATGAATGAGTTAATTTATTATGACTATATATGGAATGCCTTAAGCCAGGCATGTCCAAAGTCAGGCCCGGGGGACAAATGTGGCCCATTTTCAAATTTCAAGTGGCCCGCAACCACTTCTCCCCGCCGGCTTAGCCTGTTATGCATTCCTACCAGCTGTCCCTTCCCCATTCTGGATGGAGACATCAGCTTGCAGTTCTACAGTTTGCCTTCCCACCCTGCCTCTGTCCATCCCCCCAGCCACCTTCCCAACCTATCCACCCGCAGCGCTCTGTAGCTGCAGCGTCCTCCCTGCCTCCTTGCATGTTCTAGAGGCTTGTCCAAAGTCCATCCTGGGGGCCAAATGTGGCTGAATGGTCGTCCCCCACACATTTTCTACTCACCAAAAATGGCCCTCCTTGCAAAAAGTTTGGATACCCCTGACTTAAGCCAATGATCTGCTTTTGGAGATCTTGTGCTAAGGCGCATTTTGAGGTGCATCCTCTGTTAGTGACACTTGAGACACCAGTAGCGTCTCTTATGAAGTGTCCCTCCCTAATGAGGCTCATCCAGAGGCTCTGATGACATGTTAAGTTCTGCGCCAGGAGAAAACAGAGCTTTTTACCTGTGCATTTGGATCTGCTATCAAATGCTGATTGATATGCATTTTTTACATTTTTCTGTTTGTAGACTTTCGTTCTGGTTGTACTGCTCCAAACATCTGAGCGGGAAATAACCTGTTCTGACCTGTCTAGGTTCTTAATGTTGTGAAGGGGTTATTGTTTATACAAAAATACTTGCTGTTCAAGGATCTCCTTAATACGATTCAGGTTTAAGGTAGTAAGGAGCAAGCAGCAGTTGTGCTTGCTGGGAAGAGAAAGAGCCTTCCATTATGCCCAGATACCCACGTCCTCCTAGTTCTGTGCAGTTTGAGGTGGCACCAGTCGCTTCCACAGTAGAGATCATCTTTATGTAGTTTTTTTATTTTTTTTATCAATTATTACAGACATACAAACATACAATAAACAATAATAAACAATAATACCATCAAATACTACAAAGTGCACCCCCCCCAGGACCATCCAGTGTTCTTAAATTTTCTCTTCCTTCTTCATCTTTTTTTTCTAGTTGGCTTCTTAAGGTCCTTTTCTCCAGAACTGTGTTGGATTATACGTCGGTTGTATCCCTTTCCCTTTTAGTAGTACATACTCTATAAATTTCCCCCAAATATCATAAAAATATCCTTTTTTAATGTAATTTTAAACAGGTCAAAATGGCAGGCGGGTGACCAATTTTTTTTAGGAGTTGATTCACTCATGTCTTATAAACAGGAGACAGAAAATGGTATAAGCGCTAGATAACTAGAAAAGTCATATAATTTTGCTATTCAGGTGCAACTGTAGCTGAAACATGCAAACAACGGAAGAGACAAAATAGCCTCGCTGTGCTAATTTAGTGTTACCATAAGATAAAATGAGAGATGTTGACATGTTTACTGTTTTTATATATGTGCCAGTCAGTAATTTCAGATTCCTTTGACTGTTTCCCTTAACTATGCTGATGGAAAAATTTGCTGAAGCATTCATGCTGCCCCAATCCCATCACTCTCTGCTTTCTCCTTCCATTTCAATCGTCCTAAAGAGTATCTACGAAGGAAACTTTGGGTGTGGATACTTAAAAGAGAGGAGAGCATCGGGACTAGTCTTTTGTGAAAATACTACCTCACTCTATAGAGCACTATTTGTGAGTTCTCAGGTGTTACATGTATATTTTCTCTCTCGCTCTCTCTTTTTTTTTTAACCCATCAGAGTGGATTGGTGCTACTAAACCCACTTAGCCCTAATAGCGGAATGGTGGAGCATGCATTTTTTGTTGTTGAAGTGCATGGTTTTAAAAGTGTGCGTGTTATATTTTAAAATTCATTTTCAAATTATATTTCAGCATACATTGTTAGATAAGTTTGCTGATTTTAAGTTAGCATTTTCAAAGATTAGCATGTTTGTCAGTTAATGAGACTCACTAGAAAAATACTGACATTTGCACACAAAGAAACGAAATTGTCATAAATTTGTAAGAGTGGACCTATTTTTATGTTTTGTTTGAAAAATTAGCAGAAAGTATTTTGTTGTGATGTATGTGAAGTTCTGGAATCTCCTTGATTTGGTTCAAGTTGCACAACTAAAGTTACAAAAAAAAGTTTACTGGGAAAATATGCAGCTTTCTTAATGACCCTTTGTCGTTAAGAAATTGCCCTGTAACAAGTGGAGTTTCTACCACCAGATATGACCAGTGATTTCCATTTTGGGAACTGTTACTAGAAAGTAAATAATGCTTTGGACTTTTCAAGTGAATGTGTTCTTCATATGATGAACTGCTTTGCTATCAGTTCATTTTTAAGTTCTATGAGTTAATTAATGTGTAAATTACTTTAACAGGACTTGAAAGCCAATAAATGCTGTATGTAAATAAACATCACAAATAATAACCCATTTAACTTCTAAAGCCAAAATTCTAAACCCCAGAAAGTGACAAATACGCTTGAAATACTAATAAAAATACTAATAAAAATAGTGTTAGTATTTTTCCCCACACCAAGGGCCTGTTCCTACATGACTTCTTATATTTTGGGGAATTAATAACTTCTGCATTTTTTTTGCTTTCTAAACAGTAGTCTGTCATTACTGGGATCTTTCCATTAGACATTGGCTCCTGTTTCTATGTTTTCATTGTGAATATAGCCATATCTACCAGTATATACTTCAATTTTGTAAACATAAAAAGCATGCTGCCTAGATTTCCCACCTTAGCCCGCAGAAATAGAGCCTTTCCTGAATGCAGCAAGTTAGAAAACTGAACTTTTATTAGAGCTTTAAAATCATTTGAAATCCTAGAATATTAAGTTCTGATTGGCTCTAGCTGGTACTCCAATATCAGTTGACCAAATCCTGAAAGAAATAATGGCTCAGATGTGATGCAAGGCAAGATTTGTTTTCATTTTCTGATAATTAAAAAATATGTTAATGTGAGAAGCTGGTTTTTTAAAAAAAAGAAATTATGGAACTATTAGCTCTAGAAAAACTATGATATTTGGTTTCCACAATTGGATATTTAATTATCCTTGTGCCCTTGACCCTCCATCTCACTAGAAATAAGGCAGTATCTAGAGTAGTGATGGCAAATCTTTTAAAGACTGAGTGCCCAAACTATGATTCAAAACCCATGAATTTTTTGCAAAGTGCCAATAGGGCAATTTAACCTGAATACATGTGGCTGTGAAGGGCTGATGTCAGGTGCCCACAGAAAGGGCTCCGAGTGCCACCATTGGCACCCATGCCATAGGTTCGCCAACACTGATCTAGAGCAACATGTGAATGTTAAATATAGTCATACTTGTCTTTTGTATTTTTAGCCTTGTTTTTGCATTTGGTGTAACATTTTGGAAATATATTTAAACCAAAGAGATTTACTTAGGTAGGAGGAGCTTCTAGTCTCTTCTGACACCTATTTTTGATAGTACAGAAGAGCTGAGGCTAGGGAATTGCTTGTATCCTTCTCTTTTTCACTGGCTGGATAAGAAGTCTTCATCACGATCTGTGCTGGTTGGGTTTTTGGGACTTGAGTGACCTTAGGTTACCCAAGGTTGGAAGCCATGGATGTAGATCATAACTTTTTGTACTTCCAGGATTGGATGTTGAATCAAACTCCAGTGACCCCCCGCCTATTGCAGGGGTTAGGGACCCACCCCAACCTGCAATAATTGAAAATCCACAATATGCGAATGCAGGTCAGGTCAGCCCTGGGGTGCCTAGTTGGGGGCTCTTGTACTTACCGGAGGCCTCAGAAATGATTTTCGGTGATCCGGAAGTCACTTCTGGTTTACCGCAGGTCACTTCTGGTCTGCAGGGAGGCCCTTTTGGGGCCTCCAGAAGGCCTGGAAAGGCCCCCGCAGGTCCATTCGGGACAGCGCCAGGTTGGGGGTAAGTATGGGATGCCTGAAACAGGTCTTTCCGCCCTTAACCGAGGCGGCCTTTTTTCATATACAGTGGAACCTTGACTTACATACTGCTTGACTTGCATCATATTTGACTTGCAGCAAGAAGGGGCCTGTTTGACTTGAGTCGCAGGCTTTGACTTATATCTCGGAGCCCTGGCACAAGGCACCGGAATTGGGCGGCATCCACAACCCAGCATCGCAGCTGCCGCCTCCAAACTGCTCCTGCCTTCTTCCCCTCCTCCGGCAGCGGCGGCTTCGGCGAGGCCAGCTCAGAGCACCTGGAGCTGGTCCTCGGCCTCACCAAAGCCACCGCTGCTGCCGGAGGAGAAGAAGGGCCGGGAGCTCGGGGCTGGCCTCGCTGGTTAGAGAGTCGGCTCAGTCTTGTAAAAAATCTGGCTGCAGAAGTCTGGTCCACAATGGAAGCATTTTAGTTGGGGAGCTGTAAAGTTGTGGGACTCTAATGGTAAGCATAGAGTTGTTCAGAACTTGGAACGTCAGGTTAAAAATCAGTAAAACTTAAATGTTACACATTGTTGCTATGAACATTAAAAAGTGGAGGCATATAACTTGTGGACTATAATTCCACTACCTCCTCCTCTCTTTGAAGAGACATTTCATTTACATCCCCAGAAGGAATCTCCTATCCCAGTCAAATTTGTGTTAAATTGCTGTTTTCGGGGGTCTTTTTCATCATCTGGAACGGATTAATCCGCTTTCCCATTACTTTATATGGGAAACGTTTGTTTGACTTAAGTCATGTTTGACTTAAGTCTAGACCACTGGAACGGATTAATGACGCAAGTCAAGGTTCCACTGTACTGTGGTCCTGTGATATAACGGGACCGCAGTATAAGAACAGCGAAAGGTCAGGGGACTACTGTATTTCCAAATGTAGTTTACTTCTATGTTAAGTTTGGGAATTCTGTTTTATTTTTTATCTTGAAGAAAATGCAGGAGCATAGAGAATTTTGTGTTAGGATGATAATGTTCATGTTTGTTGTGAGGAAATTCACACATTGGAGGGGAACACACATAATCCCATATCTTCCACCAGTCCTTCAGTTCCCTTCAGAACTATGCTTGATAGAGGTCACCACATGAGCAGCTAATGAAGATTTGATACAGGGGATTAAAATTTAAAAGCAACTTGATCCAGATTGAAGTGGAGTTCACAATGTGTATGTGTTTTTGAAAAGTAGCTTACCTCCTTGAATTGTAGATTCAAAACATTACTCTTTGTTTGCATGAGTAGGGCATGCAAACTGCATTCCCCTATGGCATCAGTGTTTTTTTTATTATTTTTATGTTGCTGCTAATGTTTTTTTTTTAAATTTAAATCCGTTACAGTGCTCATTCTAAGTTGGGAAGATTGTTTTCTCAAAACATTGTGAAACAAAAATTCAGTCTGAACTTTAACAAATTCATCATCCTATGAATTTTTGCAGATAACGTGAGAATAACTTATCAGGGATTCAACCTTGTACGTCAAGAAGCAGGGTAGGAAAAAGGAAGGACGAGTGATTTGCTGATAGATTTGCAACGTAAAGCCACTTGCAGTATTTCACTGAATATATCCATACAGGCCTGCTTCCTGTACAGTTTTAGCCATTTCCAACTGTTAAAACATGTTACCACGTTATTGCTAGCCCAAGTGTGGTATAGGCAGTGGGGGAAACTTATTTTCGATAGTTCAAGGTATGGTGAAGAAAAATCTTCCTTAAAAATGTATGCTGCATCAAATTATCTGGGGCCATTTCTTCTGGAGGATTTTCATATTTTTAAGGTTAATCCCACAGTTATTAACTGATTAAACATCTTGAAGGAAGTATATTTTGAGGTGAAGGATGATGTCCCATTTCTCTCTGATCCACCTAAACAAGAACTACAAATATTGCAACCCCTATACACCTTCTCATCTGCAGGCTTCCGGTCAATTTTATGCATGGCTTTCTTTCTCACCTAAATTCATGCTACACCGTAAAACAGTTTAGAGAGAACTAAATGTGACTGAAAACTTCATAATAATATATTTCCCCTCAGAAAATAAAATCTTTTGCAACTGAATTTTGAAAAATTCCTTCAGAGGACAAATCAATCAAATTTCCTCTCTCTGTTTTGTGTTGCAGGATGAAAGAACTGTTTTTAATATTCTGTTTCTGAATGACCTAAAACCATGGGCTTTAAAATAGAACTTGAGCCTTACTACATGTTCTGTTTCAAAACCCATGGAATAAAATGGCTCCTGAAACTTGTTTTTTTCCTTTAAAAGAAATAATAAAACCAATTATTGAAACAAAGCACTTCACCCCACTGGCTGTAATTATTGCAGTTTTTGCTTTGATGCTTAGCCCCTTGCTGAGAACTTTCAAGAAAATGCAGTTTTTGCTGAAACAAAATGAGAAAATGTTAATGGGAATGGTCAGAGGCTGGCAAACCAAAGTGTAGCAGTTTGAAAAAGAGTTCTTTGTTAAGAAAATAATAAGGGAAGAGAATCTTACCCCTGCTTGAAAAAGGTTAAAAAGGCATTTAAAATGAGAATTCTAGAATTAAAGATAGAATGAGAACAAAATACTGTGACAGATTAGCTCGAAATGACTTTTTTGTTATTTTTATTTATTCTCTGTGTGTTTGTTTGGTCTCCTATAATTGTCCCTTCTTAATTAACCAAGTGGGTCTGCTTCCTTGCATGTCTGATTAACCCTTTGTATGTTCATTTTCTCCTGATTTAAAAGCATAATCCATTAGATTATAATCCAGACGCCTTGAAGAAATCTGCTGTTCAGAAAGTTCTGAAGGTAAAACTTAGCTTTCCATGTAAAGTTTCACCTTTAAGTGGAGGCCCAGGGTTGTCCTTGTGTGGTTTTGTGCCAAATCACGTTAAGCCTGGTACCAAAAATACATCAGGATGCCATGACATTTTTCTGCGAAAGCTGATTGAAAATTATTGTAGTTCTGCACTGTGTATATTTCAAATGTATTATCTTTCATTGTAGTTAAGCAATTGTCAAAACGTACTGTATTCTACTGTGAATGATGCTTTAGTGCTAGTACAAATTAGCTATAACTTTCAGTACATCTGACTTTTAAATAATATACTGTACACTAAACCCATCTGTTAGTCTCAATCAAAGTCGACCTGTTAAGTCAGTTGTATTTCCATAACTGTTGATTTACAAAATTGATTTGATTTGGTGGCTCTACTTTGGTAGACTAACAATTGCTAACAATTATTAAAGCTTTTTGTGGACTTTTGTGGCTTGTACAGGAAACATGTCAAATGCATTGAATATATTTTTTCAGATACTTGCTGAACTAGGATTTATAAACATGTTCATCCCTGAAAAATGTTATCCTTACGAAGTGATGATGAACAAAGGCACTGTAAAAAAGCATAAATTGTATAGGTGTCTTGTTTCATTGTATTGCTGAAGATGCAGGCAGAGAGATCTACATAGACAAATTGGTAGGGTGACCATAAATTCAGGTCTGATAACTAAATAGCAGGAAAAAGCCTACAGTATATCCTGTTGCTTGAGTAAGGAACTCTTTAAAAATGTTGACAGCACCGGATGATACCAGGCTATGTGATTGTGCAAAGACACTGCTTGAATATCATGAGTTGGAGTGGAAACTTTGCGACGAGTGTGCACAAACATGCACCTGAATTGGCCCCTCTTGACTGTAGATATCCTAATTGGGAAGCAGCTTCAAAAGGGGTATGTAGGACCAGGAAATTAGAGGAGTGATTCTCTCTTCTATTTCTTAGGGTTAAAATCCAGTGAAAATCTTCAGAACACTATATTAAAGGATTTAGGATTACATTTTTGTTGTATAGGAAAGTACAGTATACATATAACGGAATATTCACATGCTACTTTGAAGTAGAAAGTAGTTCTCAAAAACCCAAGTTTGTAATACTGTAATCACTTTGGGGTGGGGGTGGGGGAATGCAAATATTCTCAACTGAGAGGATTTTTTTATCAATATCTCACTCTTTGCACTGCAAAAATAAATGTTATAGAGCATTTATTTTGTTTGATTGAGAACAATTATTTTATTGCAGCATTCAGGAATCAAAAAAAATTAAGAAAGACCTGTATATGGTGAAAAATACAAGGAGACAGGTCTAAAAAGATCAAAAACATTGTATCCAATTATCCAATTATATCCAAAAAAAAATGATTGAGGACTTCCTGTATGCTTCATTAAAAATAATGATCACTAAAAATCAAGTTACTAGCCAATATTCCTTATATTAATGCTAACAATTTTGGGGATGCAAACTTTCAGGAGTAGAATTCAAGAGATCTACTGGATACTTTGGATAATTAATAGTTTGGCTTATACGATTTTAGTGGTATGATTGCCCAACTCTTACAACTTTCCATTTAAGATCTATTAATTAGTGAAATCAGTAAGTAGCTAATAAAAACAAGTTGGGTTCATGTTTAAGTTTCATTCCTTGAGGGAGATAATAATTATAAATTAAAATTATATCAAAAGTATATGTAGGAAATAAAACTAAAATCAAATTACTCTTAAAACTTTGGGTAACAGTAATTTTGATCTGGAATTATATGTATAGGTCCTGATTTCATCTAACATTTTTTTCATTTCTGTTTTAATTATGTTACTTCTTCTGAATTCTTAATATAAACTATTACATTAACATTCTAAAGTGATTTAACAGCATTAATAGACACTATTGATTAACTACCATGTCTACTATTTCCTAACATAAACATTTCTCTGAGAAATGAGTGCAAAACATCTTAAATATCCAGGATTGTTTCTGTAAAATGATTATAAATAATTGTTTACTTTTGCAGTTTGACCTAATGCTATACAGCTGGTGAGCAAGGTTCAGACATGATACATGGTTGGTCTCTAGTAAGAAATTGGGTAATCTTATAAGAAATCATGGCATACCTTCTTTACCTCCCCTAAAAGATATCGTATGATTCTAGCATACAGCTTAACCATATATTCCATCACATGGATAAAAATAGCTTTCTGAGCTTGCGCTTTTTCACCATAAATCCCATTTGCATGCAGACTGCAACATTCATTTATTTGTTCTGACGTTGCTTTATTGGCTTTGATAATTGCAATGCTTATTAAAGAATGAGAGGTCAAAGTTCATGAAAGGGTTTCCATCTAAGAATATAGACAGAGGATGTGGTAGGAGATCTAAGAGTATGTCAACAGTACACTGCACACACAAAAATATTTCAAGGTTAGGACTGTGTGGTTACTGTTTGTCTCAGAAATATCCATGTTTCTAAAACAGTTAAGAATTATTTGTAGGAGATGATGAACAGGGTTCAAAAAGCAATGCTGGATTGAATAGTGAATTTAATAATGAAACAAAGGATATTCACTTTGTTTTCCTCCTCTTCAGTCAGGAAAGAAATTGAACAGCAACCCCAATCCCCTTGTCTTACTGACTGTTGGACATAAAGCACAAGAAAGCAAGGTAAGACACAACTTTCAGAATCTGTTTTATTTAGATGTAATTGTATATTCATCTTGTGCATACTTGGGCTTCATGCACTAGCCCAGTGGTAGTGAACCTTTGGCTCTCCAAATGTTTTGGACCACAACTCCCAGAATTCCATGCCTGTATTGGCAATGACAAAGGAATGTGGGAGTTGTAGTCCAAAACCTCTGGAGTGCTGAAGGATCTCAACCACTGCTCCAGCCTCTACAGAAGGTCAGCCTCTGGAGCAGGTAAGGAAAAGCACTTATACCTAGAATATTTTCTTATGCAAAATTGATCTTGTTGTTTGTGATTTATTTTTGATGGCAATATGAACTCAGTACAGTAATCCCTTCTTTACAGCAGGGGTTAGGGATCTGACCCGACCTGGCCCATGATAAAGGGAAATCCATGTTATGTGGATGCTGGGTCAGGTTGGAACTGGGGGGGGGGCTCCTGCACTTACCCCAGGCCTGGAGCTGCCCCAAACGGGTGTCTGGCGGGCTTTCCGGGCCTGTTGGAGGCCCCAGAAGTGATTTCTGGTGAAACAGAAGTCACTTCCGGTCCGCCAGAAATGCCTCAGACAGGCCTGGGAAGCCTGTCAGAGGTTCCAGGAGTGGTTTCCAGCAAACCGGAAGTCACTTCCAGTTTTTTCAGAGGTCACTTCCGGTTCCCCTGAAACCACTTCTGGGGCTTCCGACAGGTCGGGAAGCTTGTTGGAGGCCTGCTTGGGACAGCACCAGGCCTGGGGTAAGTGCAGGAGGTCCCAAGCACGCCCACACAGCTTCCCAGGCCTATCGGAAGCCCCAGAGGTGGTTTCCAGAGAACTCGAAGTGACTTCCTAAAACCCGGAAGTGACTTCTGGTTTGCCGGAAACCACTTCTGGGCCCTCAAACAGGCCCAGAAAGCCTGTCAGAGGCCCGTTTGGGGCAGCGTCAGGCCTGGGATAAGTGCAAGAGGCCTCAAATAGGTCCACCCAGTTTGCCCCAGGAGCCCTTCCCTTCATATACTGTGGTCCCAATATACTGTATTGGGACCACAGTATATGAAGTACAACATAGCAGGGAACAACTGTAGCTTCCCTGGCTCCCTCCAAGTGAGAATGTGAAAGTTACAAAACATTTTTTTTTAAAAAAAACAGGAGTAGAACCCTTTTCTCCTCAGCTTCTGCTGGTTATTGATGGACATGAATCTTTTTTCCCCTAGGCTATGTAGAGAAAAGCAAAGTGTAAATCCTGGAGCGGGGGAGAAAAGTGGGTGTGAGAGGTTCCCCTCATTTTACCCTTGAGTTTCCAAATGATACGAGTTTTCAACTGCATCTTATATTGCAGAAATATCAAACATCAGGGTTCCAGTCCGGACCATGTACATAAGACCCATAGTTTGCATGGGGGGAGGGCAGTGGGTGGAAGGGGGGCTTTTTTCCAGTTGCAAATATCAGTTTGGTGGTAAACTGTTTTCAGATGTAGCGACAATGTTGTACAGCTCCTGACAGTATCTCGAGGAATTCCAGTTTTCAGGGAGGGAAGGTCTCCCAGCTGTGTTAGCAAGCTGTGTTAGCAGACCATTCATTTAGCCATTAGTTCAAATGTTTCAAAAACCGTATTCCTAAATAGATTCGCTACAAGACCAATGAACCAGTGTGGGAAGAAAACTTCACTTTCTTTGTTCACAATCCTAGACGGCAAGAGCTAGAAGTTGAGGTAAGATATTTTTTCCCTTTGTATTCTTCTGAGAGCTTTCATTTCTTTCGTCTTACATAAATCCAGCTACTGTCCTTTAAAATGCGATCATGTGTCCATTCATTGTATTCCTCTTTCCACACCTATTTAATTTGATAATAAAATTCCTAAAAGTATCAAGCCTGCAGCCTCCAGAAGGATGTTGCATTCAAAAGAAAACACTGCCTCATTTTAACATATGATAGTAGCATACATTGTTATAGATTTGTCATTGATGATTTGTGCTACAAGAAATATGTGAATAATAGAATATGCAACAGTTGTGAGTGGTATCATTCTAAAAAAATGCCCCTTCTGATAACACGGAACAATTCACACAATCAGATTTGATTTGATAATCAGACAGTGATATGTGCAGTGTACATCTTGATGGTCACAGTAAACTTTGTTTTCTTTAATTTTCAATTTGGGTATATATAGGGTAGTTGAAATTAACTAAAACCCAGAGTATCAAAAACACAAACCCTACTGTCATGATTACCATGGTGGTGGTGGTGGGGGGACCTTACTAGAGAAGATCCATATGCCTGATAGTATTAATGCACCAGTTCATTTCAGAAAGACTTTTGAGTTTTGATGGGATTAGGGCAAATTTACTAATTCTCCCCATTCAAGCAATGGACAGAATCCTGTTGGTGTTGCACAAAATCTGCATAACTGTGGTTATAATTGTTGCTAATTGGTAAGGAGACTTGGTTGGACAGTTAGATGCATGACCAGATGTGTAACTCAGACACTTCCGTCAATTATCAGTTTGTTGCAGTAAATTACATAAACCTTATTTGAACCCCAAGAGGATTTTAGCCAATGTCTGTTACTTTGAAATTAATCATTCATTTCTTCTGCTCCTTTTTAGGTCAAAGATGAACAGCATCAATGCTCATTGGGAAATTTTAAGCTCCCCCTTAGTCAGCTCCTTGCAAGTGACGATCTAACTATGCATCAGAGGTTTCATCTTAATAATTCTGGTCCTAACAGCACTATAAACATGAAGATTGCACTCAGGGTATGTTGTCAAAATCTTTTACAACGATTATATGTTTATCCTAGTAATAAGTAGATGGTGCATCCTGATTTTGGAAGGAAGGGAATCCACCATGGGCTGTGTTTATTTCTTATAAGATGAATCTGAATAAAACTTACAGCAGAGGGAACAACAAGCTAGTGTTATTTGATATATAGAGAGATGTATGGCATAGAAGATTTTTTTGAATTAAGATTTCAGACAGTCATAAATTTCCTTAATCTTCCATGTACTGAGGGACACAGCTCTGTGTCTTATGTTTAGTTTTTCAATTATTTGGTAAAACTACTCCCTGAATATTTGGGAATTTGTCTTCCTATTAGCTTAAAATTATTGGGCTAAATGAACCAGTGGCCCAACTTGGTCTAAGGCAATATCTTGAAAAATTCATTAGAGAAAGGTAGGAAAGTTTTGTATTAGAGATGGGTTTCAGAAGGGGTCTGGTTCTGAAATGAAACACACCCACACAGCTGGCGTTCAGGACCGGGACTCACCCTCTGGAATGAAATCAACCACTGACTTGCCTTGTTTTGGGTCACATGGGGCGAAATTCCAATCAGAAAGAAGCCTCCAGCATGTAATCTTTCCTTCTCCCTGGTGTTGGCCAATCAGGAGCTGTGCAAGGCATGCGTCACCCCACCTCCCTGTCTGATTGGCCAGCTCCAGGGAGAAGGAAAGATGACGCATCGGAGGCTGCTTCCTCATTGGAGTTTCACCCCATGCTACACAAATGAAGGTAAGTCAGTGGTTGATTTTGTTCCAAAGGATGAGTTCTGGTTCCGAACACCAGCTGTGCCTGCGTGTTTTGTTTCGGAACCAAACCCCTTCTGAAATGAAACGTCCATCTCTACTCTGCATCCATGGAATGAATATGAGCAACTCTAATTTTTAGCAGTGCTTTTTAGTTTAACATGTATTTCCTCAAAACTGCAAAATAAAAAAACTGAAAATAAAGCATGATGCCTTATTACTTACTGGCAGAAGGACAGCAGGGAGGAAGTAAAACCTGCAGAAGGGCGATCCACAGCCCCGAAGTCACATCTGAAGAGGCTCTCCTTTGAGGCATCAGGAATACGTGAGGAGAAGGGGGCTGAGGGAGAAGAATCTCCCCAAAGATCTTAAAACCTAGGGAGATTCATATGGGAGGGAAGGAAGTACTTCAGAGAGCCCGGACTAAAACCACAGATCGATTCTATAGTGACGTCATTTACGCTAAAGAATGAAAGGAATACCTGTATCTTCTTCCAGCCCAGAATGGGCAAAGTGCAGCTTGCAGCTCACACGTAGTCAACCAGGACTAGCAGTGCAACACCTGGTCCCTCTGAAAAAAGATTTGGTCTAAAAAGGGCTAATTGTTCATCGGGGAAGCTTAAGTAACATGGTAAGTTCCCTCCTTGGGGCTGTTTTACGTCCCATATAGCCTTTTTAAAAGAGGGTGGAAAAACAGTCAGAGAGCAGGAAATGGCCCATTGGAGAAGGTCAGAAGGGCTCCTGGAACCTTTGAGGTTGTCAAAAACTGATCTAAACCAACTTGAATCAGCTGAACTTGTTTCCCAGTCATAGGAAGAGGGTAGGAAATGACAAGACATTGTAGTTAGCATGTGCTTTCATATCAGATTTTTCAGCTCTGTGTAATAGAGAGGCACAGGTTTTAACTAAAATGTCTTGCCAGTTTCTAGCCCATGGCCTGTGCAGAATAATTGCATCCTGGATTACGGTGATCATTTGACATGTACAGTCTTGTCCAGGCATCATACCTGCACCTGGGATGGTGACCTTGTAATCTGTTTCCTGATAGTGTCACCCTCTACGGCGTGCGTCATGACAGCATTTATGTTAAACATTCAGTTCTGCTACATAGCCTGTTCTTTTTCTGTACTGAGTGCCCCAAGACATCCATGCCCTTGTTTTTTGTTCTCTTGCTTGCTAGATCCTTTCTCTTCAAAAACAAGAGAGGTCTCCGGACCACCAACACTCGGCTCAAGTGAAGAGGCCCTCTGTTTCCAAAGATGCAAGAAAAGGTTCTTTCAAGCCTCAGGTCCCCATTTCTCCAGCAGTGGACTTGAATAAACCCCCGGCATCCCCAGCTACAGACACTGAAAAAAAGACTGACCTGGTTGAGAAAAGCCTTCCCTCGAACCCCAGTCCGCAGTGGCCAACGGATCTTAGCAGAAGTTCCTCCAGTCTGGTGGCCTCCAACTTGAGCTATTCTCCCAGCCACCTTTCAGTCAAAGAGCCGACTCCAAGCATAGCTTCGGACATATCGCTACCCATTGCTACACAGGAGCTGCGGCAGCGTCTGAGACAACTTGAAAAGTACATCCTAAACTCCTTCTGTATTGTCCAAAAGGCTTAGGCTTAGAAAGGATCAGAAAGGTGGTCAAATAAAATGAATGTCTGATGCCATGATTCTGCATCAGGTCACCTTGTCCAGCCTGTGGGTTCTGTATTTAATCAAAACTAGATACCCAAGGAACAGACATGGGGGGGGGGGGAGAGAAGCCTCTGCTTTTATCCTTGGGATGTCCCAGACTTGTACTGAAACCAAGCCTGAAACCCTGCTCAGGGCAAAGTGGGAAACGACAAGAATTTTTACCCCAAGTCATATTGTCACCATTAGCTCACCAATGATGAACTAGACCAATCAGTGGTCTGATTCAGTATCAGGCAGTTTCCTGCGTCCTATAAGTTTATATAACAGTCAGGTTGGCCCTGAAACAACCCAGTTGTAGAATTGTGTATTGTCTGGTCATCTGTGAAATGTTTCTCCTCGTGGTATAAGAATTAAATATTGATTCCTAGTATTATGATTTTGACAGTGGCACAACTTTAGGACAGTCTCCATTGGGGCAGATCCAGCTAACAATACGACACAGTTCACAAAGAAACAAACTCATGGTTGTGGTTCACACATGTAGGTGAGTATAACAGTGCATCTTCCTGTATCTTGGGAGGAAAACCTGGACATAAATGAAAGGATACATATATTCAACAACAGTTGCAGAACTTTGCCCTCCTTGTTGCTGATCTGACACTAAAACATCCCAAAGTGAGGCATCTTTAGGCCTATTTTTAAGTTTATCTTGCAGCATTACAGCTCATTTTCTGGGCTATGCAGAGGGATCCACAAAGAATGGATAATACCCACCACTATCGAGGGGAGAGGCAGGGAGGTAATATGACCAAGCTTTTCACTTTACACCAGGCCCTCCTGATGTTTTGGACCACAAGTCCCAGAATTCTAAGCTTAAAATGCCAATGACAAAGGACTGTGGGAGCTGCAGTCCAAAACATCTGGAGGGCTGAAGTTTGGACATGCCTACAGTTTACACTGTCTGCCCCTATTGTATGTAATTTACAGAAATATATGGGATACCAGGCAGAACAACACTGTACTGGCAGAACGTGAATTCTATTCCAAGGGCTTATAGTTTCTGTTTTTTTTTTATGAGAAACTGCATGATTTACATCTTGGCTGCTGTTATTATCCCTCAACACCACTGACTGCACAGTCCAGGATAGCACAGCCAGGGAAAAGTGTAACCTGAGAAATTTGGGAACTGCTGTTGACCAGGGTTTTCAGTACTAGACAGAATGAACCATTCCGCCAGAGAGCAGCTCAAGCCTTAAATATACTGAAGGTCTGAATATTAGGGTGTGTTTTTTTGGTAAGTCATTGTCCTTAGGACTGTGAGTCGTGAGATTCACTGTACAGTATTTGCATTCAAAAGACTATGTCAATCAAATTCTCTAGAATAAGGTTGTTCCCATTAATTACTGGAAACTCCATTCTCATTCTGTTCCAACTATGTAGCCAAAATCATTTGCCCATAAACCTGAACCTCAAATACTCTTCTCTGTGCATCTAAAGAAGTTGGGCGTTATTTATGAAAGTTGATGCTAAAATATTTCATAGTCTTAAAGATGCCACATTTCCTTTGTACCTCTTTTAAAATACCTGTTTTCACTCTTGAAAGATGGCAGTCCTGTACTAAAATTTGGACTATATGAGCGGGGGGGGGGGGCTTTTTGCAGTATAGTAATTGTATCCTATCTGTAATATAGCTATAACGCTATATTATACTTTATTGTTTCTGACCAAAGGCCTTTACAGTATATAAAATACACAGAAAGGAAGACAAGATTTTCCAGTTTAAAGCAGGTGATTACAATAACACTTGATGTCCATGTTATGAAATGGGGAGGTTATTACCATTACAATACTTTGCAATATTTTGCCCTTATTTCTACAGTTTCCTTGAATAATGAACAACTGTATTTCCTAGTAGTTCACACTTAAAGAAGTTGTCAAAAGGAGAGCAAGGAGCGTACTCACAAAGATTGGTGTGTCTTTGTGTATGTGAAGGATGATGCTCTGTTCACAAGGCATTCCTGGATTGAAGAGTGGCAAGCGGTCTCACTCCTATGTCTCCATGTGTCTTGTTGGCTGCCCTCCGTCTTGGCAGCAGTGCTGAGCTCCGCTCTTCCTGATTAAAATTCATTTGTGTCAGACTTGAGGCAGCCAGAATCCTTTGCCTGAGAAGAGATGAAATCTTCAAACCAATAACTGAGAGAGAAGAAGGGATGGCATATATAGGAGCCAGCCAGCCTGGCTGGTTGAATGGCCCTTGCCATTATTTTTACTTGGTTCTGATTTTGTCGTTTTGTGTTCTTTGGCCACAGAAACCTAATCGCTTTTTCAGAAGAAGGATCTGACCCTTATGTTCGAATGTATTTATTGCCAGACAAGAGAAGATCCGGAAGAAGGAAAACAAGTGTGGCTAAGAAGAATTTAAATCCCGTGTTTGATCAGGCGTATGTTGCAATCTCCCTTTGTTACTTTTACCTGAACAAGTGGACAAAACCATTAAACTACTTTTTGTTGCACTGAAATAGAATTTTTTTAAAGAATTGACCAGTTAGTCTTGTCTGGGTTTCACTTTAACCAATCCTTTAATGGTTTAAGGTTTGAGCAGAACCTAAAGAAATATAATTTCAGTAATTTACTGGTGTTAGGATTCCAGTAATATGATTTTGAAAACCTATGGTTTTCATATCCTGCAAACAGAATAATAGAATCCTCTTGCTTAATGCAAGAGCTTGCTTAATGCATTAGCTTTTTTGGTAAGTCATTGTCCTTAGGACTGTGAGTCGTGAGGTTCACTGTACTGTATGTGCATTCACAAGACTATGTCAATCAAATTCTCTAGAATAAGGTTGTTATCATTAATTACTGGAATCTCCATTCTCACTCTGTCCCAACTATGTAGCCATAATCATTTGCCCATAAACCTGAACCTCAATACTGTACTCTGTAGAAGAAGAAGTTGGGTGTTAGTTACGAAAGTTGATGCTAAAATATTTCTTAGTCTTAATGATGCCACATTGACTCTAGGGGATGCCACATTGACTCTAGGAGAGTCATTGTGAAAGTAGAATTTTCAAGTGTACCTTTGACATTTTCAATGCAGATTTTAAGAGGACAGAAAAATGAGAAAGCAAAATTTTTGCACCAAGGTATGTACCTGCCACAAGGTGAAATACAGTTTTATTCTTAAAATTTTTGATATGAGTTCAGCAGCTGAGGTTTTCTGCCTCCTTGGGGGTTAGGTTGTGATGCTTTTGAAAATGATTGTTCTTAAAGTTTCTAGATATTTTGGGGGCCTCAGCTAATGTCCTGCTGCACTAGGGTGGCAACGCAAACATCGAGGTATGTTCATCATAATTCTCTCTGAATTAGTTTTTCTCTTTTCAGCTTTGACTTCAGTGTTTCATTATCTGACCTGCAGAGGAGAACCCTGGATGTAGCAGTGAAGAACAGTGGTGGTTTTTTGTCCAAAGACAAAGGGCTGCTTGGTAAGGTATGTCACAAACGTTCTGTGGGGAGGCCAGTGCAGGCAACTGTATGTTTGAAGATTCCCCTTCTCGGTCTGTGACCATCAATTTCTTTGTAAGTTTACTTCCTCCGCATTGCTTGCTTCTTAGGGTCTCATCAAAATAGCCCTGCTGTCCAAATCCTGAATCAAGGCCTGTATATTTATTCCCTCTAAATTACATATCCTGAAGTTCCTCATTGTACTGTTTTGTCTTGGTCTGAGCTGAGAAAAGCAAATGCCTTTTGCCATGTTAAAAGGGCAATATAAGCACTTAAGTACAAGCATCTTTCTGTATGGCAAGGAGACCATGGAAGCTACGCCCTTGAAAAAAAAGTTTTCTAAAATCACTTTTCTAGAAGTCAGCAATTGTTTCATGGTGTGCCTTCATCCTTGACTCCTGGGCTGTCCACATTTTGGACTACATCTCCTGGAACCTCATAGCATTATCAGTGCTGAATGTGGTTGATCGGAGTTGTAGGTTAAAACCTTTGTTGAGGTCAAGTTTCCCTTTTATAGAATCAAGAATTTCCCTTCCACTCAGGTGAGGTGGCCCTGGGAGCTGTCAAAGCAGCCCTGCCACCACTGAGCCCTGCTGTTACGCATTGCCATATTTATCTGAAAACAAAATGCTGTCCTGAGAAAAGAGAAAATTCTTGTGTCATAAAGGTGCACCTTTTAAAGTGAATGTTGCTCATGCCATTTGGTGATAGGTTCCATGTAACCCTGAAGGATGGAATAGTTTTCAGTCAGCTGGAGCTTTTTCTCTTTCTAACAAGTTGTTTGCCATAACCGTGTTCCATTGCCTGGAATCTCACCTTTTTGGAAAGTTCTTGCCCATTCTGTGTCTGATCCCAGGAAAGGAAAGGGCCCTGCCTGTAATAACAGACTGAAAGAGAGAGAGAGAGAGAGAGAGAGCATACAAGCTATATATAAAAGCACTATACAGTGGACCCTTGCATAACAAACAGCTTGTATAACATAAAATCTGTACAACATAAAAAATTCTGGAGATAGGGGAAATTTGCTTAACATAATCGCCTATGGGGAAAATCCGTACAACATAAAAATGGGATTACTCCATTTTCAATGCATTCTTATGGGAATTTGCATAAAGGAAAATTTGCTTAACATAATTTCATTTGGAACTAATTAATTCCTTTATACAAGGTACCACTGTATATAGCTTGTATGCCGCCCACTACCCAAAGAGGGGTGCCTCTGCCAGTCCACTGCTGCAAGCAAGTCTGCAACTTGGTATGCATATCCATATGGCTATGCATGCCATTTTGTAGCGGGTGAGGAGAGGAGGCACCCACGAGGTGGCTCCAGGAGTCCACTTTCCCTTCATAGCGGGCCAGAGGAGGCACCCACCCCACAGAGGTGCCTCCAGGAGCCCGCTACCCCCCCTAAACAAGTACTAACGACAGACGAAAAAACGACAAACGGAAAACGGAAACGAGCCAAAACGGACCCGTCCTGAAAAACGACAACTCGGAAAAAAAATTTCCTGGTCATGCCCATCTCTAATTGCTTTCAAGACGCACAATAATCTTACCTGGCCAGCACTGAAATCCATACCTTTAAACTCTGAAGTGGCCAATAAGCAAATGGCTTCTTATTTGTGTGCTAAGCTACGCTCGTCATGTTTGAGTCCAAGATCTTAGAATTACATTAGGACCCCAGTATCCGCTGGGAATTGGTTTCAGGCTTTCCCGTGGATAATGAAAACCGTGGTTAAGAGAGAACGCCTGCCCACCCACCCCCAAACTGCTGTTTCCTGACAGTAGCTTGCTTTATGACTGCTGTTTTGAGACAGTAGCTTGCTTTATGGCTGCTGTTTTGAGACAGTAGCTTGCTTTATGGCTGCTGTTTGTGACGGAAGCTTGCTTTACAGATGTTATTTGTGACAATAGCTTGCTTTACAGCTGCTGTTTGTGACAATAGCTTGCTTTGTGGCTGCTGAATTATTTAATTTTTTTCCCTCTGCCAACCGTGGATAACTGAATCAGTGGATACGGGGGGTCCTCCTGTATAAAGATTTTTTTCTGGCCCCATTTACCTTCTTTCCTTCTGTCACAGGTATTGATACCCCTGGCCTCTGAAGAACTTTCTAAGAATTTTACCCAGTGGTAAGTATAGTCACTATGACTCGTGCTGCTTCTTATCCATTGTCTAATAACTGACTAATTTTTTATTTTTGGCTTTTCTTCATCATAGGTATGATTTGACAGAAGATGGTACAAGGCCGCACACTGCACCTTAGGAAGCTTGGATTGCTAGAAGCTCCTGCTAGCATATTTTTGCCAATCCTTGTATCTTTTATCCGCGTTGTTCACACAGATGTACCAATATTATTTTTTTATAACGCTTAGTTGTTTAGCCCCACCACCACTCCCCCAACATTTTTACAACATCTGGACATTTTATGTCAGCTGATGTCAGTTTCACTGTAAAACTTCGTGTCTGCATTTGTTACAGCTATTTTAATGTGCAATAGGATTTGTAGAGTAAAAGTTTGTTTCAGAGGAACCTTTTACGGCATTTACACCCGTGAGAAAAGTGAGAAGATGTGTACCTGTTTTTCCTACTTTGTTTTGTTTCTCACCAAGGTATCTGCCATGTAAATAGATGCTGTTTTTAAAATAAATTTCCCTTAGCAGTCTGAAGGCAGAAGAAAATGTCACGGCAAATAGATATTTTCTTCTAAACGCATGCTATAAAACATTAAGGTAATGTTTGGGGAATGGGCAAGTCAGCAAAATAGTCATTATATTAGTTAAATTATGGTTTAATGCATTTCTTCATTTTTTAAAAAAAATATGGGAGAAATTAACATACAAATTAGCTCACTATTGCTGTCCTGAAAGGCTTGCAGAAGGGGAGAGTACAAAATAGTAACTTTTTAATATTTATATAAAAATATATTCTTGGAATTTCATGGAAGTAATGCATATAATTCACAAATTCATTTGGATATTACAAAGAAAAGAGTATGTAAGTACTGTATAAAAATAAGTTTATCAATGTCCTAAAATCACGGTGTATTCATCTGGGGTCTCCTACAATGTGAAAGTGGCAGCTTCAGTAATACATCTTTAATGCACTTTGCAGCCATTGCTTCCTGTTAGAAGCTTATTTGCCCTACCTATAGTACCTGAAATTTGCCTATGCAGCCGTCTGATTGACATGTATTGCAGATTAGGATTTGGTAACCACCCTGACGATCTGACATTTATGGTGGTATCAGATAGCTACAAATACAAATCTGTTTTCTTACTGGGTCTTTTATGCGTGTTTACTATTGGCATCATAAAATGCCAGCTGGTCTCCTGTTATTAAGTTGGAACTCAAGCTGTCGAAAGCTCCAAATTCAGATTTTTGGCTGACTCTTTCCATAGTTGTTTCACTGTCACAGTGCTTGAAGTAATTATCTCTCTTTTGAGTCTGACCCATGTGAAATAGTCACATTCCACTTAAACACCACTGCATTCTGCTGCAAGGACCAGCATCAGCGTTGGTTCGTTCACATGTCATTCATAAGGAGTCGAACACTGGAGCTTGAAAGAGCAGAATGCTTTTCATAGGTCACACTAAACCAGCCCTTGAAATTTGAATGCATCAGAACCATTTTAAAAACAAATGTATTCTAATCATTACTGTATAGGTTTTTCATGTGATTTTTTACAGGCCTGGGAAATGCAAGAGTAATTTGCAAAAATCAACATGATTATTATTTGAGCCTGTACATTTTACTTCATTTTAGTAATTGTGGCTGTCAGAACAGAATCAAAGAAGCATTGATTATATCTATTCATTTCAAAACACCTTTTTCAAATATGCTGATAAAAATGACATTTTATGTTGTAATCTGTGAGACAGTATGGTTGCTGTGCAAAGAATATCTAAAAGCCCTGACTAAATATGCAACAGTTTTTAAAAAAAACAGTGTTACATATTTGATAGATTTTATAGTCTTAGAATATTTTCTGGCTATAAATAACTTGAAAGAATCAATAACATTCTAGAATATTAGCTTTAGTATTATGCTTCTGAACCTTTAATGATAACTTAAATAATTGCTATATACTTGTAAGAATTCTTGTATAAAAATCATTTATTTGTGCTTGCACAGATCTTCCCATTGTGCCCTTTAAGTATATAACTAAGAATACCAAAGTGCCTCGTACAGATGTAGCAAACGGTCCATACCAAGTTATAAACATGTTTTCATGTGTCATTCTGTACCTCAGCATAACAACTTAGCACACCCCTTTATTTTGCATAGGCTTCGCTAGATGTCTGCCGCATCGTAAAGAGATTAGTCTGTATAGAACGGCATGATTGAGCTTTGTGACAGAAAAACCATCAGAAGCATAAGTTTGGTTTAATGTGGTTCCCCACGTCTCTTAAAATGACATTGACAGCTCCACTGTGTAAAAACTCTTACAGAGAGTTCTAACAGAATACTGTATGTGGTAGGAAGATAGAACTGTAAGCCATATTTGTGACATTGAGCCCTTTATGAGAAAAAAGAAGAATAAAGCAGCAGAGAATGTGTCTAGTCCTTGTGAAGAAAATCAGTACCCCATTTCATCCAATTTTTTATCTTGGCTGAAAATCCTCTTGAGAAGGATTCTACAGGGTGGTATTACACTGCAATTTGGGTTCTGCCTGGACAGTCCTGGAAGAATTGGATATAGTGCAACTGTGCCTATGTGAGAGGAACAGCATGTGATTTCTTTTTTTCTTTTCTTTTCTTTTCTTTTCTTTTCTTTTTTTCAAACATTGAAATTGGGATGAGGTTCCAATAAACAAAACAATTATGTTGACTTGTCTGAATGTTGATTTTAAAAACAGCTACTTTTGATATATCAGAGGTGGACAGATATCAGCCATGTGGAATCCACTTTGTTTATTTTTCCCCTAGAATCCCTCAGTCTGCCAGTCACAGAGTACAGAGGTACAGTGTACTGGCTGAAGCAGAGAGAGATAAATTTAGAATTAAGGAACATGGGTACATCTCTATCCAAGAATGTGTTATTAGTACTAGAACCAAGTTCACAACTCTTTCAGAGAAAGAGGGAGGTGCCCATACCATGTCACTCTTTGTTTGAACTGGCCTGTAAAGTCCAGCCCCATCGGACCATGCTGCCCTGTGCCTTCCAAGAAGAAGTCTGGCATTCATCTTGCCAAGTGAACTTTGAAGAACTCTCTCCTGGCAAATTACCTCCCTTGCCATGTTTGGACTTCTGTACCTGCTTTGAAAAAGGGAGCTTGCTCCCGAAAGCTCAGCCATTTTTTTTATTTTTCTAGCAGCCTATGAAGGTATCACCCATAGTCTAGTTTGGCTTTTGTTTTAATGGCTCCACGGCTCCAAACCTCTTTTTTACTGCCAGAGAAAAATAAGGTAATAATAAAATCGACAGCATTTCTGGTTTGCCCAAAGAATTTTCTCTAGCCATTTAATTTAGAGCAAAATATTCAGTGGCTATGATTGTTAGACATCTTGAAGTCAAGTAGCCTTGCCAGAGATCTCCCATTAACTCTTGATCTATTTCTGCCCACTCCTGATGTCTCTGTAGTGCTGGGTAGGATTTCTGGGACTTGTCACCCAAGAATATCTGGGCACCCAACGTTGGGAAGCACTGCGGTATAGTATTAGGATTGGATTGTTGCTGGTTACTGATAAGCAAAGATGCACTGACCCAAGTCTCCCACGTGAGGAAATAATGTGATCAAGGAGTTGTCATGTTAACCAATTGATGCCCTCCAAATGCCTTTAATAGAATGTGAAAAGTAGTAGGTGGCCCTCAAATGAAGACAGAAATTTATCTCAAGGATATGGACCAAATCTGGAAGATTGTTAGAAACAAAATTCTTTGGAAGTTAGAAGCTGCATGGGGAAGTCTAAACCTGTCCAGTTTGATAGTGGCTCCTGAAATAATGATGAGGAAGCATGAAGTTTCCGTAAACAAATCAAGGACTGAATGTCGTTAGACTAGCTTTCCATGATTTTTTTTAAAAAAAACTAAATCCTGTGCCTTAAAGGAAAGCTTAAAAGATTTATGTTTAAACCCAACCTGTTTTCCTCTGTTTTGACCAGTCTCTGTTAAACATGCTATTGAAACAGTTTAGTGCACTGTTTTTTGATGGCAGGGAAAGCAGCACTTTGCATTTGGAGCTACCAATCCAAGCAACAAGTCAAAATGTTACAGATTCAAGATGACTTTTTGTTTTGAATGCTTTCTTTGTCAGATCTGCAACGACTGATGAAAAAAGAAAAGAAAGAAAGGGTGATCCGTTTAGTACAGATTGCCTTTTATGCTCATGTAATTTTGCTGTTGCATGTATTTATTCAATAAATGATTCGTATGGGATTCCTTTTGCCTTGTGTCTTCCATCTCTTCATTCCAAGACTTGTTTTAAATATTTACACAAGACCCCTGGCCATCGTTGCTACTCTCTCTGTGTGCCCTGTTATCAGGTGGCCTGCTGCATTGTGTATAGGCTCATTGACTACAGAAACTAAAGAGACAGGTGCATTTGAGTGTCTAAACCAGGGGTGTCCAAAGTTTTTGCAAGGAGGGCCAGATTTGGTGAGGTGAAAATGTGTGGGGGCCGACCATTCAGCCGCACTTGGCCCCTGGGCTGGACTTTGGATAAATCTCTATAACATGCAAGGAGATGGGGAGGACGCTGTGGCAACAGAGCCAGGATCGGGTAGGCTGGGCAGGTGGCTGGGGGATGGACAGAGGCAGGGAAGGCAGGCAAACTGTAAAACTGCAAGCTGATATCCCCATCCGGTATGGGGAGGGGCTATCTGGCGGGGATGCATGCCAGGCTGAGCCGGTGGGAAGAAGAGGCTGCAGGCCGCTCAAAATTTGAAAATGGGCCGCATTTGGCCCCCGGGCCTGACTTTGGACATACCTAGTCTGAACTTCTAAGCACTTGATGAAAACAGGTTGGTGCATCTACTGTTTACTTCCATGCCAACTGTTGATTTGGATCTTCTCACTGACATAGCTTGGCTTCTCCAAGAAGGGCAGGAGTCAAATGGAGAAGCCACTGGCCTGCAGCGAGCCAGCACCCTGGAGGCCTCAGCTGGAGTAACAGGCCAAACTCGACAAACCGAGGAGACCAAAGGGGTGCAGCACCGGCCACAACATGCATGAAAAAGTTGAAACTAGCAGTCAAGATTTGGATTGAGCATAGCTATAATTTTGAAAGTCCTTTTCTACTGATAGGTAGATTAAACTTATGATTTTTAATTTTTGTTAACAAGATTTCAGCAAAAGCAGCATTGTGTTCCAAATGAACAAACAAATCCAGTTTTTTTGCACAGCACCCTGGCCTTTGCCAAGTCTCACAGAGGCATTTTTCTGTCATGAGTGACTCATCAGTGGCACTAGATGGTGCTGCAGATGCTGAGGAATGACTTGCTATTTCCATTCACTTCCGTTTGGGGTCCATTCACAGACAAAAGCTGTAATTGTAGTAAGTTTTCTGACGTATCTGGCATATCTGATCTCATCTGCCTGCCCAAAAAAGGCTGTAGATTCATCCTAAAATGAGCCTACGTAAAGGGCAATTTCATTTCCCATCTATTGCACTGGGGAAAGGGGAGGGGAGACAAGATACGATTTCAAATTCCAGACCTTGATTACTGGATGCAGATAGACCCCTTTTTTAGTCCTATACATCAGGTTGCATCCATGCACTTGATAACTGAGATTCAGAAATATATGGAAGGCTACGCACTTGGTAAAAACCAAGCAAAAAAAGCAGAAATGGCAACATAGTCCAAGAATAATCCTTAGTTTTGAAGCAGCATATGTTTTAATT
The DNA here is from genome assembly GCA_023846285.1 of Phrynocephalus versicolor. Classification (NCBI taxonomy): domain Eukaryota; kingdom Metazoa; phylum Chordata; class Lepidosauria; order Squamata; family Agamidae; genus Phrynocephalus; species Phrynocephalus versicolor. Next base: position 75,048,470 of record JAHTLZ010003542.1, read on the forward strand.
GGAACTCGGGCGGAAAAGACGTCACTGCAATTGTGAAATCGCTTCACAAAAGATGTGAAGCGGAGAGCGTGAATGGGGAGTGTCGATGCATACTTTCACCTCTGCTAAGAATGATATTCCATTTCCCTGGCAGATTTAAGTTGACTGAAAGTAATATAAAACATGAACATCCAGGCAACACCTGCAGGCAAGGGATGCATTGTGTGTTTTTGAAACTGCACACAACACTAATGCAAGTTAATTGTAGTTGGGTTATATATTGTTCACCTGTTACTAACATGGTCATACTTGAGGAGCCATATTTACCAAATTACCAGTTTCCTTTAAAATAACTAATGCTAAAGCATGTATCTAATCTTTGTAAAAGCCAATATGTGCAACTGTTATGTTTCTCATTTGTTCTCGTAGCAATTGGCTTGCTTTTATGGTACCAAATATTAGCAATGAGTGGCACGCTCATCTTCTTGAGAAGATATTTCTCATCCATTTTAAAGCTTCCCCCCTCCCCTGGTGCAAAGTTAACATCTTTTTTGGGGGGGAAAATTAACCAGAAATCCTGTGTCTTACTAATGAAAACAGTAACAGTGAAGGCATGTGTTCACAATTTTTAATAATTCAAGTCTTGCTTTAAATTTGATTCCCCCCATTCAGGTATAAAAGTGTTCATAAAATGATGGCAGTTCATCAGCTACAATTAATACACAGCATTCATATTGCTATAGATGAGACTCAGTTTGGGATAGGCCCCTTTTATTATACTGTACCAGTTTTGTGAAAAGGGGTGTGGCATAGGACAACCATAATGTAGAGTTCAAATATCTAATTTCCCTGATGTGCTGGATTTTTCTAGAGAAATGGGGATATGGGCGGTAACATAGGAGGATGGCAACTGATATTAAGAGACACGGGAGATTGTGATATATTAACATGCCGAATGTTCTGGATTTTCATCTATAATGTACTGGGCTTCTTCTAAATGTCAAGGGATGTAACTAAGCAACCAAGCATGTGCAAACTAGAAAACTGTCTCGGGGTGCAGGGCACCTCCACTGGTACCCTCAAAAAGTGGGTATAAAATAAATACTAAATCAATTGAGATATAGACATTTCAATGCTTTAAAGCAAAAAAAAAAAAAAAAAAAAAAAAAACACCCCCCAGAGAATATAGAATAAAAATACAATCTGAATAAGGCTTCACAGAAGGGAACTGCAGAGGAAGAGAAGCAGCTGATTCCAGCATGCTTTAAACACAGCCTTAAACAGACGTTCTAAAAAATCCTGAAAAAATTAATTTGCACCTCCACTTGTAAGCAACAGCCTAATGAACAGCGACCAACCAACAAACAAGCTAGTTATATTCTAAAATTGCCAGGATGTTAATGTAATCCACAAAAGCTCTTACTGAAACAAATCTGTTGACCCTATAAAGACCCACGGTATTTGGTTGTTGTTTTGCTTTTAAACATATTGAAGCAGACTACAGTAATGTCGTCACCTTTCTGGATCTCATGCTCATTATCTTCCTCTGGTCAAAGCCTCACAACCCGAAACAACTTTCCACAAAGGAGCAAAGATGGTGGTGATTCAACAGGATTCTCCAGGCCCACTATTGTTATAATGTCACAGTAAGGGAATATTTATTTTGATTATTCCTGGTAACTGTAACAAGCAATATACACAACTACAATGGGCTGCCTGGGGCCCTCAGGGCTACGTGACAGCTGGTAAGAGGGCTCACATTACAAGAAGAAAATGTGATATTGTCTGATGAAATGACAGCATGGAAGCAAGTCTGCATTCGCCGTTGCTCAGCAACCTCAAGTGGAAACACACACACCCTTTCAAGCCTCCTGCCTTAACTAGATTTGACCAGAAAATGATGATAAGTGTGAGAGTAATATAAAAGATATAGATTGGCCCAAGTGGATATGCAGGCATGTCAAAAGGAAGGTGTCCAGTGAGGCATTGTTGGAGGAGGGCACCATTTTAAAAAATGACAATGGAAAAAAAGGTTCATTACTGCTAGCACAAAGCAATTGTCCGAGGAACCAAAATGCCCAGCTTCCTTTCCGTTTTCTGGCGTTATCAGTTGAGATGGGATTTATGTTATAATCCTGCTGTGACTTCTGTGTCTCATTTTAGTCATAGAGAAATTAAAGAAAGAAAAAGTGGCGTGCAATATGTTGTGTCAGACCAAATGTTAAGAAGAATTATATTTCAGTGAGTTGACCAGATGTATTTTTAGATTTAAAAAACATATAAAACTATTAGGAATTTTGTGGCACCTTAAAGAGTAACACGTTTATTGTAGCATTAGCTTTCAATGTTCCATTCAAGTTTATGCCATAATAAGTTAGTCAAACTGCCCCAGGCTCTTTTATTGGTTTTTAGACCAACATGACTCCCCTCTATGGGAATAAACTGATAAATGAATGCAGTTTGATCCTGGCATTGTTTGCAAAGGAAAGCTCCAGCAACTGTGCTATCATTCTGCCTTGCAAGTGTTAGTCTTAATATCAACATCACCTTCACTAGCCTCTTCTCATTTAAATTGGCTCCATCTCACCACAGTCAGAGGGGACTGGGGAATTTTGCTAGGCTATGGCAGCGACTTGAAGAACAGACAGAAGAATGTGCAAGCTAAAAGGCTCAGGAGGTCCCAAAGCATTCAAGAATGCTTTTAATGTTAAGATTATTACCTTAGTCAGCTGTTCTGGGGATGCTGCACACAGTTTGTCCTGAGATCAGTGGGAATTGGGAAAGTGGCTCTCCAGGGGTTTATGTGTTTAATTATTTTTAATTAACCTATCGAGTAACAAAAATATGGGTGATGCACAATGCATTTTGAAACTTATAAAATGGAATTGGAAACAATAACGAGACAGAAAGATTGTCAACTTGAACAGCCTAGATAGATAGATAGATAGATAGATAGATAGATAGATAGATAGATAGATAGATAGATAGATAGATAGATAGATAGATAGATATAATCAAAGTAAAAACAGGGTTTTTCAGGGTGTCATGATACCTATGGGTGCATCAACTCCTGAACAGGGCCTTTCATAGGAATTATTTTTTTGTGAGATGGAGATGACCTGACAGCACCTAACAACAATACAGTACTTGGTTTTGCTAGCTAAGGTTGATGGGAACTGGAGTTCCTAAACATCTGGAGTCTAGGGGTTTCTTAATTCCTGCTTTAGAGGGAAGATTTATAAGAAATGTCTGGGAACTAGTCTTATGAGAATTTCTTTACACACAATGGCACAATAGGTGACCGCCTCAGTAATTCATCCTTAGCTTTTCTTCAGCTGCTATTTATTCTCCCCAACATTTTTAAACATGGGTTTTAATTTAAAATGTATTTTGAAATAGATTTATTTCTTGCACATCTGTTTTATAAAACACTTTTCATATAAATATCTATCTGAAATATTACCTAAAATATCAATAATGCCTAAAGCATATTCTGTTCAAGCTGTATTTCATCTTAAGAAAATAGTCCCTTACGGTTTGTGCTGTCAAGCTTGTCCGCATGACATCAGCTTTCAGATTCAGATCTGAGTGACATGGTTTCGGCCTGAAATAGGCCCCTTTAAACATAAATTTCACCATTCCCAAATTTTCCTCGATAGACAAAATACAACTCACTGAGGACTCTATTTCTGAAGTTTTATTTTCTGTTTTCCAGGCATATATTTGCTAGAAAATCCAATGTATAATATTGTATATGAAATCAAAGTGGTAATAACATACTTTCTTTTGAAAGGGGGGGGGGAGAGAAACCTCAGGAGGTTGAACACATAATTGCCCAGGACAGATGCTAGTGGCTCTCAACATTTTATCCTGAAACTCATGGCTTAGTGTACAAGATTAAAAGGCCACTGTGATGTTACCAAGTTTTCAATCTAAATTATCACTGCATGCATGACAGTCTGGTGATGTTATAGTGGAACAAAGCAAATCAATCTTCTACAAGGCAATGGAGACAGCCTAAACAAAAACATGCCACACTGAAACCGGTCATGGCATCAGCACCAAAGCTGGAACTGAGATAGCAGAGTCTGTTGTTGCTCTGTGCCAGATCTTGGGCAGTTTGAGCAAAGCGTTTTTCAGTTAGAAGTTTTTAAAAAAATTAACCCTCTCAGAGTAGAAAAACATCTTTAAAATGTCTTCAGAACTACCATATCAAATAAATTGAAAAGCCCCATCTTTCTTATCTTGAAGGAGAATAGTTTGTCTCACCAGTATTTTTTTATTTTGGAAGGAATCCAGGCTGCAGGGGCTGAAACACTGATCCTTTAAAAAAGACCTTTGAAAGGGCAATACCTGTACAGTGATTTTGTTTAACTTCCAGATCCACAAGTTCCTCAGCTCCTGCCTTCACGTGGCATGGCAAAGACATTTCATTTCTTCCTAAAGAAACAGCTCCGTGAATCTGCCTCAATATCTAGCAAAGGAGGGGGGGTGGAATCTGAAAAATGCAGTAATTTAAAGAGGACCGGAGTCATTCTCAATGTGAGCCTTCACAGCGAACTGGAGTTGAACCCATGATAGCTCCTCCTGAAATAAAACCATGAGCCTTTAAAATGCCACAATATTTTGTTCCACCCCCTTTTGCGTTTGTCAGCATTCCTAGTTTTGAGAATTGTACTGCAACCGCTTTTCGTTTTGTCGTCCTCAAGGATTCCATTAAGAACCGGAATAACACGGTAGCGATTACTCATCAACCTCCATCTCTCTAAAACTACAACCCAAGTACGCACGCGCGCCGACAGACCGGAAAAAAACAACAACGCCGCTCCGCTTCTCTGCGGGCAAGTCCCGGGAGGAGGCGGGACTCGGGCGGCGCGCGCATGCGTGGTGAGTGTTTGAGGGCGGTTGATGTCATCTTCCTGGCGCCGGCCGCGGGAGAATTTGAATCGGGCGACGAGTGCGCCAAAGTGGAGAAGGTGGATTTTTAGTTGTGAGTTTGGGGCAAACGGGGAATAAGGAGGCGGGAGGGGAGGGTTACATTCTTTGAGACGCGCCATGGATTTGAATTACTGGTAGATAAATTTGTTGGGGGGCAATTTGTAGGTGTCCCTGATGTAGGGCAGGAGGGGGTACAAGGCGTGGGGAGGACCATCCGACTCTCCTGTGGGTTGGTTGGGGAGAAGAAATCCGAAAAGCTGATCGTTCCTTCTGCATTAGCTTTACAAAAATAAACACAGAAATTGAGTGCAAAGGGAGGGGTGTGCAAAGGACGAGTGGAGAGCCTTGGTTCTCTTACAGCAGCCCAGAGCATTTCTGTGCGGGGTTCGGAGACCAGAACTGCCTGGGATCTATTTACTTGCTTATTAATCACTAGTCTGCTTTTTTCTGTTGAGGAATCCAGGCATATATTTGCATCATAACAACAGCCTTGCAAGGGAGGTCATCAGAACATAAGAAGAGCCATGCTGGATCAGGCCAAAGGCCCATCTAGTACAGCTTCCCGTATCTCACAGTGGCCCCACCAAATGCTGTTTTATTTTCAATCCCCTTTTTGATAATCCCTAGCACAGAATTGGCCTTCTTCTCTGCTGCCACACATTGGGTAGACACCTTCATGGAGCTGTCCACCAACACACCAAGATCTCTTTCCTAATCCGTCATGGATAGCTCAGAGCCCATGAGTTGACAGATAAAGGTGAGGAAGAATGATTGGCTCCTGGAACCCAAGTGAATATCAAGGCTGAGTGGGGACTCACACTCACTCTTTACCACCATCACAGGGAACTGTCAGTCGCATAGTCTGTGCCTCCAGGGCCAGCACCCCAGGCAGGGTATTATTTATTTATTTTGAAATCTTTATTTTCTAGAGAAGGACTCAGTGTCATAGTGTATCCCCTAACCATGTGGAGGGATAAGAACTTTCAAGTAAATCCTGAGGGTAAACTCTTGGTGTTATTCTGTGAGTTTAAAAATGTGGCTCTGCTCTGAGAACTCAGCTTTGTTTAAATGGTTATTTAAAAATAATAAAGAAATACTAAAGAAATGCAGTTTCTGGCTCCCAGTCTCTCCCTACTACCCCAGACTCCAGTGATTTGAAGTGAAATAACATTTTTTAAAAGAGCATAAAGAGGTGAAATGGTACCTATGGCTCTCTGCCTAACAGTACAGGGCTAGCAACGACTGCATGGAGGAACTGTTTTATTCAGACAAAATTTTTTTTTCTCCTATCTCTTTCACTTGTAGAAAGCACCAGGTGTTGTATATTGGCTTCAAGCATGGAATGAAAGAGTGGAAAAGACTCAGCATCAGGAGTAGGAAAGAAAAGAGAAATTAAATGAAGAATCCGAGAGTTAAAAAGTAAGTGAAAATAAAGAGTGAGTTATTGAAGAGCAAATAACGAAGAAGCAAAAGAGAGAGGGAGACTGTGTGAAGGAGATGCTGAAAGAGTCAAGCAAGAATGAGGCAATCAGTTGCAACATTTCTCTGTAATGTCTTTTAAAGAGCTGGGCTGCTCTCACTGTCACACCTCGAAGGCTAGTGCAAGTGTTGACTTGAAAAGAAGCACTGCTCCCCCCATTTCTACAAAGATGAAGTAGGGATAGAAGGCATCTTTTTAAGTGAAAAGGTTGAGGGGTGGTGGCTGGGGTGATAACTGTAGACTGCCTCTCACTCCTCTCATGGCAGAGATGAAGAAGGGAGCTGGGCAGAAAAAAGATGGGCATTTACAAAGCAGTGGCAGTGCCCGCCGAGGGAACTGGAGCCCACTGGCTACTCACTCTGCAGAAGGAGAAAGAAATTGGTTGCTTCTTCTGTGCTAGGCTTCATCGGGGTCCTCTTGGAAGCCAAGGCCGCAGGGCAGGCCTGCCCAAAGTCCGGCACGGGGGGGGGGGCAAATCCGGCCCTTCAGGCCATTCTGAGTGGCCCGCCCCTCCCTCCCCCTCCTTCACCCACACATTCCCCAGCGGTGGCCACGGCTCCCTGTGCTTCCTTTGGTCCCCGTCTTCCTTCCTGCATGTGGGGTTCCAACGGGTCAGTGGGTGGGGCTGCAGTGGGGTGGCAGGGTCAGGGAGCAACCGGCCCCTGACACATTCTCAGCCACCAAATCTGGCCCTCCTTACAAAAAGTTTGGGCACCCCTGCCATAGGGTGATCGAAGCCTTTAAGAAGGATGCTGACAAACCCGGAACAAGTTCAGAAGAGGACAACAAGGATGACTGGGGACTAGGAAGATTGAAAGAATTGGGTGTTTTTCGCCATGAGGGGGAAAAAAAAGATTAAGGGAAGATATTATGTCATCAAATACTTGTAAGGTTGTCATACAGAAAAGGGACTGGATCTTTTCTTGATTATTCCAGAGTGCAGGGCACTTAATAATAGGCTAAAGCAGGCATGCTCAAACTTCGGCCCTCTTGATGTTTTGGACCACAACTCCCAGAATTCCAAGCCTGTATTTCCAATGGCAAAGGACTTTGGGAGTTGTGGTCCAAAACATCTGGAGGGCCGAACTTTGGACATGCCTGGGCTAAAGCTACAGGAAGTTGGAAAAAAATCCTAAAAGCATTAGAGACGTACAGCAATGGAACTAATTACCTCTAGTGTTGGCGAGTGCTACAGCGCTGGAGGCATTCAAGAGAAAATGAGACAACCATCTATCAGATCTACTTCAGTTTGGATCTCAGTGACTTTTAGGCTCCTGCTTACTCCATGTTTCTATTACAGGATTCCACCCCACCCCCACCCCATGCTTCCAAGGTATTTTTTGCGTTTAATGTGTTTTAAGATGCTCTGGCCTTCAAGACTTTCATGTGCTGTTTGTATTGACTTAACACGCCGGTGGTCTTTCAATATTTTTTCTTTTCTATTTTTCCCTGGAAACTTCATTATGAGTCAGCAAAAAAAAAAACAAAAAAACCCCCTGTAAATAAGGAGAAGAGGGCAATTTAGTGGGGGGGGGGAGAGAAAAATTGCCCTACTGAGTTTGTATTTATGAAAAAGGTTGATTTCGTGTGTAGAAATACCGTGTATGTTCTACCTGTTGTAATACCTTTTCTGAAAAGTGAAATTGTAGTTTGGTAAAGAGGTTAGAATGACCGCTAGCCATAATGAGGCAGTTATTTTCTGAACAAGTGCAACTTGTTCTGCCCTGCTGAAAATAGTCATTATTCATATATTTATTTAAGCTTGTACTGAAAGCTGCTGTTCAGCGTCCAAAACAGTGTACAGAATGACCTAGAAGTACAAACACTGGCAAAACCAACAATAAAACATCAACTGTTACCAGTAAAAATCCGTACAGTGCAACCGGATAAATGATAACTTGTGACTAAATTGAAACAGTAGCAACAGTTAAAGCATCCAATTATCTAGTTGAAAATGCTTTAGAAAGACCCAGATATAAGCTACCGAATGACACACGGTGAGGGCACAGCACAAAAGAGTTCTGGATGTTAGGTAATGTCCGGTTTAAAGGCTTAGTATGCTAGGCGTGGAGGTAAAAATCATGACTACAGAAGAACTATACAGCTTTAGCATTGACAACGAAGACATTGAAATAGATATTTTGTATACCTTATTTCATTCATCAAGCGAAATGGAGATTGCAGCTAAGAAATCAAAAGACTAGACTCAGAAGAGTCTGAAAATGAAATTTACTAGAAAAATCACCAAGTGTAATGATGTATTACTGGAGACCAATATCATCCACGCTCTTGCATTTCCAATCACCATGTGCAGACATGCATGTTTTGAAAAAAACTTATAGGAAAAAAATGGATTTGTTTGAAATGTGCTGGTGGAGAGCTTTGTTGCGATCCTGGATTGCTAGAAAGATGAACAAGTGAGTTGTCCTAGATCAAATTAAATCTGAACTGTCTCTGGAGCCAAAAATGTTGAGGTTGAGCCTTTTCTGTTTTGGGTATGTTATGGCTGGATTTTTTTGGAAAAGAGAAAATTCCTGTGAAGACAACAGGAAAAGAGGAAGACCAAATTCAAGGTGGATTGACTCTCGAAAGGAAGGCACAGTTTGCAAGAAGTAAGGAGGGCTGCTGAGGACAGGACATTTTGGAGACTGCTTATTCATGGGGTCACCATAGACTTGGGGCGACTTGGCAGCACTCAGTGATAGGGAACTGTACTCATGTTGATTCAATGCCAACAGGATGCAACATATTCTCAGATAGCTGTACACAAAGGAACAATAGATGTAAAGATTCTTCATAGCATATTGTTGAAGGCGTAGGTCCTGAGGAAAGAGGTGTGTTAGAAGAGACATCATCCTGTGTGAGTTGACAGAACTCTTTACAGCCGATGGGGAATCGCATTTGGAATCCTAGCCAATTTACTGGAGGTGTATCATATTGAAATCAGGATCTTCTAAATGACTAGTTTGCCCGTTCTGTGTTTTGTTCTGTGGCTTGGTGAGAGAGGCATCTAATTAGTTGTTCTCATGAGCTCCATTAGAACCCCAGGATAAAAATTGGAAGTGGCTCTCTGGTCTCCCTGCCTCCCTATTACAAAAAAAAAACACACAATTTTCTGCATTTCCAAAGGTAGGCGCTGGGCATGAAAATTTGGTTCCCGGGCCTGCCATAGTTGCCCACCTGTGGTTCACTTTGAGATGCAAGAGTTTGACATTTATTTATTTATTTATTTTTGTACTGCCTGTCTTCCCAAAGGAACTCCGGGCGGTTAACAATGTGGGTAACACAAACAAATGTAAAACCCAATGCAACAATCAGGACAAAGTCAGGAAAGAATAAAACGAAAACAAGATAGAAACAAGATCATCGGCAAGAAGGCGACTTAAAAAAAAATTAAAATTAGAGGCCGCCAAATGCCTCCCGAAAAAGCAAGGTTTTGAGTGCTTTTTAAAAGGTGGGCAGGGACTGTGCGAACAGGGAGATCCTAGGACACTCCAAGGGCGGTATAGAAATCATGTAGCTTCCAGGGCTGTTTAGCCACTCTTTCTCCCTTGCCCAGATCCCCCACCCAGGCAGACGGGGAAAAGTGCGGCCACTTCTCGGTTAGCAACCTACCTGTTTAATGACGTCTCAGACTAACAACCCGCAGCGGCGGCAAAAGCCAGCACCATGGCCTAATTGCTGCCACATATTATTATTAATACTGGGTTTTCTGTTTTCCTCTTAGGTTTCTGTGACTTACAAAAGAATTCAACATGACAAAACGTGAAGCTTTTCTCCAAGCTGTGTTGAATGGCGCCATTGATCAGTTCTTGCATTTCATTCAGCTTCATGTAAGTAAATAAATCTCTTGCCGCCTGGCATTGAGTTAATGTAAGGATGCCAATACTCTGGCCAAGGACAGGATGTGAAATTCATTAGAGCTTTATTAAATAAGCACGTTCCAACAGTTTGAGGTGCAAGGGCCATCGTATAGCAACAGCAGAAGTAGACAGATTTATTTAGCGTATTTGCATGTAACAATAGTGCTGCGAAGCACAGTGGTTTGGACCACTAAACAAATAAAAATTCAAAAAGCTAGCTTTCAATCTATACAAATCTTTATCAGGCTGGGGACAATTATATTGTAATGCAGGGGTCCTCAACCTAAGGCCCCGGGGCTGGATGCGGCCCCCCAAGGTCCTGAATCCGGCTCCCGGGACCAATTGCAACCCCCCACCTACCCCCTGCTTTGCGAGCAAGCCAGCCTCCGCAGCTGCTTCTACTGCAGAGGCAGTTCAAAGCAGTGGGCTATGTCGCTTCTTCCACTTCCCCCAGCTACCGCCCAGATGATCAGCATGCTGATCTAGCATGCTGGCTAGTGGGGCATTCAAAGTGGGAGGGCTACGGCAAGGTCCCCCACTCCCTCCCCCCTATTTTCCATGTTGGCCTCTTTTTGGGGGGCTGTGGTTCGGCCCCCAGTGGTGTCTGGGGCATGGTGGACCGGCCCACTGTTTGAAAACTTTGAAGACCCCTGTTGTAATGGATAAAGGGGGGGGGAGAACATGAAAGTCATGGCCAATATCTCATCCAGGTCTCTTTCTTGACTACAAACACAAGTCAGGAGTGTAAGTTTTAAATTCCACCCCTGTGGTAGACATTGGTTGAATTATATTTTCCAACTCAGCAAGATATTCAGAATTTTCCAACCCTTCAACTTATTTTGAAACTCAGGATTACAACCTGGCTGGAGCTGAGTTTATACCGACATGTAGCAAACCCCTTATCAGAAAGGTACTATAGAAAGAAAATGTAGACTACCCAGTAGGTAATCAATTGCAGCCAAATAAACACTATTATTATGTAACGGTTAGAAGCAATTTTTTGCAGTCCTTTTTTGCTGATGTTAAGTATCCATACTTTCATGTTGATGCTGCTCAAGGAGAGTTAGTGTATATTGTACTTGGCCTTTTCTAAAATTAAGTTCTAGCTTTAATTGTCACACAATATCAAAAGCACACAAAACAAAACAGAAAATCCTGATTGATCAGGAGGCAGGTGAAAAAGAAAAGAAAAGTGTTCTGCTTATATACCGGCCCATAGTGCTTACACCTCTCTCTGGGTGGTTTACAATTTGATTATGCAGGCTACACATTGCCCTCACCCCCAGCAAGCTGGGTACTCATTTTACCGACCTCGGAAGGATGGAAGGCGGAGTCTACCATGAGCCGGCTTCCTGGGATTGAACCCCAGGTTGTGAGCACAGTTTGAGCTGCAGTACAGGCATTTAACCACTGCACCACGAGGCTCCTACCACCCAGGTCATTAAGGCCAAGCAGGCAAACTATCAGAAACTCCTTCTTGGCTTCATCAGAGGTGCCTGATCTTAGTCAACCTGTCATGCATCTCCCGGGGGCACCTCCTCATAACCAAAGGTGTGTGGCAGTTCGGTGGCAGGGGGAACACATGAAGCCTTGTCTGGTGGCCTCTTTGGCAACCAAAGGATGGAGTTACCTTTGTTTCTAACCAATTTGGGAAAGTGAACATTGGCTAGGCTTATCTGCTGGCCGCAACAAAGCCCAACTCAGTGATCACACTGTAACTTACTAAGCCCTTTAAAAATTCAGAACAGGGATGATGGGAAACATACGATCCGTCTAGTGCTGCTAGACTGCCACTCCTTGTCATTTCTCATCATTCACTATATTAGCAGGGCTGATGGCAGTGCCAATACCTGGAACTCCATTCATTTCCAACCCATTTATGGAAGATGTTTGTAATAAACAAGCATGCACCTACTACAGAAACTGAACCACAGTATGGATTGCAATTAAATAAGAAGTTGAATTTGCCCCTTGTTCTGGGATGCTATTTTTTTCCTTTTACTTGGCCCTTCTAAAAATGGAATGAAGGAGATGCTTCTTTGAGGCAAAGTTCCTTTGGGCAATTCTGTTCTTCAGGAAGGACAGCATCTCTAGTGTCTTGCCTTTTCACCGTTCTCTAATTGCACCTGAGTGTAAGTACGTCTTGGAGGTGTGAGCAAATTAGTGTCGCGCAGGCGAAGTATGAAAAACTCTGGTTTGCAAACTTTTGGTTTTGATCATTTCACAGAAGGATGCTGCTGATTCATTTGACCTAAGTGAGGTGCTTCAAGAATTATCAAGGAAGCAGAAAGAAGCTTTATGGGAGAGGTTAAAGCAGTTGATGGCACAAGCTTTGCTGGAAGATCCGGTAGAGGAATGGCCAACGGTTAGTGGGGAATATGAGGCCATGGAGAGCGACCGAGCTTCTAAAAAGGTAATGACTGGTATCAGAGAGCTGCGCACATACAAAAACCCCCACAATATTTTATCTTAAATAAATCTTAAAGACTGTGTTTCTTTTTCATCTTTTTGCTCGCTTTATGCCCGTTTCGATAACGAGTTGCGCTTCCTTGGAGACAGTGACTCACGTAGGTCTTCCAGGTGATCTTCCATCCTTACACTATTCTAAGATTGATCTTTAACAATAAGTGTTCAAAGGTACATTATCACTGGCATTTTAATTCATTCTTTTTTAGTCATTTTAATTGCATTTTAATCATATAATTTAATTCTGTTCTAATGTCTTGATTTTATTGCATTTTAATATTCTGTTGCTTTAGGCTTATCATTTATCAAAAATAAACAAATCATAGAAGCATGCTGGGAGACTCTTCTAGCAGCCTTCTTGCAATCTATAAAAAGTATTTTAAAATTTAAAGCTTTCTAATCTAAATTGGAACAAGTTTAGGGGAAGGTGATAAGGATAATCAAGGACCTGGAAAGCAAGCCTTATGATTAAAGTCTGAAAGAACTGGGCATATTTAGCCTAGAACAGGGCTGTTCAGCTTTGAACAGGCTGAGGTCTACTTTTTCTGGCCCAAAGTGCCTGAGGGCTACTACACTAAAACCTCTACTTACAAATGTTATCCGTTCCAAACACATGATCATAAGTAAAAAACAAATGTAAGAAGAGCAGCGGTTTCCCATAGGAATGCATTGAAATTCAATTAATCCTTTCTGGAAGGAACAGATTTCAATGCACCATAGCCCTTGAACTGCCCCGCTCAGCTGAGACATTGGGCTGGCAGACCCAGAACTTTGCTGGGGCAGTGGTGGTCCTTGGGATGGGGGATGTAGGGGTGGAGAACTTATCCCCTCACTTTTAAAATCAATGACTGGCGGGCTAGTTTTGAACCCTTTGTGGGCTACCGGTAGCCCATGGGCTACCTGTTGTGCAGGCCTGGCATAGAGAAAACAAGACGGGGGAGATATGATAGGACTTTTCAAACATTTGAAGGGGTATCCTACAGAGGGGAGGCAGGATCTGTTCTTGATCGGTCCAGAGTGCAGGATGTGCAACGAGGGGCTCAAGTTAAGAGAACCCACAATTATCGGGGGGGGGGGGACTGTTAGAGCAGCCATTCTAAAATGCAGGACACATAGTCGTGGGCTTAAGTTAAGGAAGCCCAGATTTAGGCTATCAGGAAAAAAACCCTTCTTAACTGTTAGAGTAGTATGGCAATGGAACCAATGGCCTCGAGAGTTGGTGCGTGCTCCTACATTGGAGGCATTCCAGAGAAAGTTGGACAACCACCCAGCAGATCTCCTTTGACTGGGATTCCTGCATGAAGCAGGGGGCGGGACTCAATGCCATTGTAAGCCCCTTCCAACTTCACTCTTCTGTGCTGGAAAGAAATGGCCAGTAAGGGCTCTTTTATTTGTGGGGTTCTCTAATTTTTCCTTTCTTCATATTGTGGCCCATGTCTGTTTTGTGGAGGAAGAGACATGGGGAAGGAGGGTTGTGAAGAAGGCCCAGCAGAGAATATACTTCCTCAGTCTCTTAAAGGAAAACAATCTGTGCGAGAGACTGCTGGTGTCCTTCTACCCATGCGCCATTGGGAGCATTTTTACGCACTGTGTCTGTGCTTGGTTCTCCAGCTCCACAGCCACAGAGAGGAAAGCGCTCCAGAGGGTCATAACCACAGCCCAGAAGATCATCGGTCATATAGTTCCCGTTGTCTTAAAAAGGCAGATAACATCTTACGGGATTTATCTCATCCTGGACATATTCTGTTTGTACTGCTGCCTTCAGGCAAGAGATACAGAGTAACAACAGCAAGAGCAAACAGATTAAAGAACAGTTTCTGTCCAAGAGCCATAACCGTCTTTAATGCTGTGACCAAATAGTGTGACCTTGGGGAGTTGTGATGGATGTTTGAGTGCTTTTAATTCTCTTTACCTTTTAAATGTTTTCTTCTTTTTAATTTCACCAGGGATAGTATTCAATTTCATTGTACTATGTACGATGACAATAAAGTATCTATCTATCTATCTATCTATCTATCTATCTATCTATCTATCTAT
>JAHTLZ010003542.1:75063242-75096178 GCA_023846285.1 Phrynocephalus versicolor
TATCTATCTATCTATCTATCTATCTATCTATCTATCTATCTATCTATCTATCTATCTATCTATCTATCTATCTATCTAAAGAACACCATTCCCTGGTTCCTCTTTAAAGCTAAATAGTGCTATCGTTTATTTGTGGAGCTGCTGCTTTATTGAATGTGTTTGCTTTAGAGCATCAACTAACAGCCTTGCAAAATATTATGTACTCCTAATTCTTTTTAACTATGTTGGCTCTTAACTTTCAGGAACAAACCACTGCTGTGATTCAAGGTGTGACAACTGTGGTTACTACTTCTATATCTGCAGTAGATGGAAATATAAACGCCAAAGCTCTTCTAGAATGTGCTCTGATATTAAATGGTATGTATTTTACGTGATAAACCTTAATTGGATTAACTATGCTTCTTTTATAAAATATTTGGTACTTTGATCATGTATTAACCTCTTTGCATGAGCAGGTAAATATTTACAATAACACTGAAGCCACTTCTGAGAAGACTAATCTTGTGAAGTGTCAAAGTAATTTTAAAGTTATGTATTTATTATATTTATTATATTTTATTGCCTCCCATCTGGCTGCCAAAGCCACTTTGGGCAGTTTACAACACAATAACATAATAGATAACAACTTAAAAATGTAAACATAAACAGTAAATTAAAGGATATCAAAATAAATATCAGTGCACATGCAGAAAGCAACATAAAATTAACTAAAAAGGATTGCTGAGACAACTACTGGGTTATGATGTTATAAGCTGCAGGAATTTTTAACCCATCCTTTTACTACATATTCTCCTTTTCGTCTGCATCTTGAAAACTTGCTATTCCATGTAACTGCTTATCTCATAATAGATTCACTGATTCTCTTATTGGCCAACTACTCTTATTGGGCAACCACTAGGCAGATATCATTTGATTTGTATTCCTGTATGAAGTAGGACCCTTCCAATTTCACTATTCTGTGATTTTTATGAAATCTAAGACGAGTTTTCTCCTTTTGAGTCAGGATTAACATACAAAACATTTTATTTACATGAGAACTGGCTAAATATTCTTGAGTTCACAATATTGTGCAATTCTCTGTAATACTCAATTTCAGTAGCATCTTGCTATTTTGTTGTCCAGTCATAGAATGACAAATCATGCAGTTGTGGAGAATTTCATTTAACAGTTTGACTGTTAAAAACGGCTGTGATGTCCCTGAGATTTTGGGTAGCTAGCAACACAAAGGAAAAAGTTTTGGTTTAATTTGTGGACCCACATTAAGCTTGCTAACAGATTTTGCCATAGAAATGCCACCATTGCAGTAAATGGTTTTGTTTGGTCCCATTACAGGCATTCTTTTTGCATTACCTGACTCTGAAAAATCTTTATCGGGAGCCATCCAGTGCCTGTGTGAGCAGTGGTGGGCCAAGGGCCTTGAAGAAAAAGAACAGTTTGGGAAAACGGCATTCCTCATGTTTCTGAAAAAATGCATTGAGAAGAAAACCGTGGTGGTATGCATGCCATATGTTTCTAACTATTTGCAAGATTAAACAAAAATATTTACAGGGGACCCTTGTATAACAAACAGCTTGTATAACATAAAAGTTGTACAACATAAAAAATTCCGGAGATAGGGGAAATTTGCTTAACATAATCGCCTATGGGGAGAATTTGTACAGCATAAAAATGGGATCATTCCGTTTTCAATGCATTCCTATGGGGATTTGTATAAAGGAAAATTTGCTTAACATAATTTCATTTGGAACGAATTAATTCCTTTATACAAGGTACCACTGTATTTGGTAGATGCTTATTTGACATGCTAGTCTCGTGTCTCTAAAATCTGCCCTGCTTCATAATAAATAGTGCTGGGTAAAATCAGGTGCTTTTGCAATATTGGCAGAACAAGTGAGGAGTAATGAGGTATCCTTACAGTTTATTTATTTATTTATTTATTATTGGATTTATACCCCGCCCATCTTCCCAAAGGGAACTCTGGGCGGCTAACAAAGCTGAGAAATCAGCAAATACATAGTACAATACAATTCAATAAAACAGACAGAAGGAGATGGGCACAAAGCGATTCGTCCACATTTGTACACGTAGGAAGTGCTGACGATCAAATGCTGAGGTTCTCAGGGTAAGGCTTTTTAGTGTGGTTTGCTCATTTTTTTTTTTTTGCCTAAACAAAAAAACGACATATTCACATGAATACGTGTGATACATCCGTGAACACAATACAGTGGTACCTCTCAAGACAAATGCCTCGTAAAACAAAAAACTTGTAGGAAGAAAAAAATTCCAGGAACCGACATGCTTCACATGACAAAAAAATTCTCCATGGGATGCTTCACAAGACAAAAAACAGCTCCGCATTTACCAGGGGGAAAAAAACCCAGTTATTTTTTTCTTTATTCTAACCTCCGGAATGAAGTCATCCATTCCCAATGCATTCCTATGGGAAATCACATTTCGTAAGAAAAAAATTCATAAAACGAAGCGACCCATAGCCTCGGGAACAGATTAATCCATTTTTAACGAATTTCTATGGGAAACCTGTGTTTCCTAAGATAAAATTTTCTTAAAACAAATTGACTTGTAGAACAAATTAAATTTGTTTGAAGAAGTACCACTGTAATTGTATTGTATTTCTCTTTGGTCTGACTTTGTTGACTGAGAGCCGGCATAGGAGGATTGGGGACACCTGGATTTAAATTCCATTCCGCCATAGAAAGTTCCTGAGAAGTGGCAATGATAAACCAGTCACTGAATTTCTCATATAACTCAAAAAACCTATTTAGGGATGCCATAATTCGGAAGTGACTCAGTGGCACATAACAGTAGCAAAATTGGCTCATTGGATTTCTTGGGTGTTTGTTGCTTTCACTATCTATAAAAAATATAACTCTTTGTCTCCTTTAGGGGGCAGATATAATCCGTCTATGGCATCTTCATCGGGCTTTATTGTGTTTTGATTATGATTTAGAAGAGAGTAATGAAGTCAAAGATTTATTACTGCGGTGCTTCATGAGTGTTGCCCATATTAAAAAAGAAGAGGTAAGATTAGTTTTTTTTTTAAATGTACTTCTCATGCATTAATTATCAAGTAGGAGTGAATATATCCAAAACCAAACCAAAGAAAAACTTCAAGAGAAGTGGCGTTTTTCCTTTCTCCTTATGCTAGCAATCCTGCCACCAGTTCTATATATTTTAAACTCTTTTATCAGATTCAACATGGAAAATACACAAAAATGCTTACCTAGGTGGTAAGGATTCTGGATTTTAGGGCTTGTGGCTAGAGTTTAAAGCTGGGTTTATTTATTTATTTAGAGTATTTTTACCCCACCTTTCTCCTTGGAAAGGACTCAAGGCGTCTTATAGAAATAAGGGATAATATACAGTCCGGTGCAATTAAGACATGTTCAGGTATTGAGAACAGGGAACTGAGGATCATCTTACAGCATTAAAAGACAACAATAATTAAAGAGAACGCGAGCAGTTTAAAGGGGAGTAAAATTCCATGTAAAGTTATGAATGATGGAAACTAACATTGAAAGCATAGTGTCAATGTAATCACATAAGGTTATAAGTGGTTATAAACCCAAAGTCTATGTGATCCTATAGATTCATATGAAAGACACATTATAGGTAGTCCATCATCTTATATGGAAAACAGCTTCAGGCTACCCATCTGCTGCTGTATGTGAGATCTTATCTGACAAAGACAGGTAATTAGTGGTGTGGCTTTTCTGCGCCTTTGTTACCCTGTTTGCCTTGAGGTGAGGAAGTGGAGGTCTCATCTGCATCCCAGAGAATTTCTGGTAGACACCCTTGCCCAGATCAAACACCATATAGACACTTTACAAACACAAGGCAAATCGACAAACATTCACAGTTCTGGTGTCTCATATCCCAGCGTCTTAGATGGGGCAGGGGAAACATAGCTGAGTTGAGTCTTCTCACAAGTTCTGAACATTACTAGGAATATGAGGAATACAAGGAAACGCTGCTAATGCAGGAATGGGTGATACCTTTATTGGACCATTAAGGAAATAAAACAGGTACAGTATTACCTGTTCCGGCATTTGTATTGTTTGGACAACTATGTGGCCTTTTTCTTCCCTCCTGAACGGTCCAAGGTAACCCTCCTTTATTCCCAGTTCCTTGGTGAAGAGCTACATATTTTCTGATACTTGGAGGTTTACTAATACTGTAATTTTATTTCTAGTTTTGTTTTTCTTGAGGCTTCCTGGATACTGTTTCTTCTAACTGTTGTTGTAATTAAGATAGCACTACCGTAACAAGTCTTGAGTAAGCTGTCTTGCATGTTGCAGAGCTGAATTTCAGAAAAAAGATGACGTGCAACCTTAGCACATGGAGTGTATGAATGTTACAATGCTTAGCTGCAGTTTTTAAAGTGATACATGACTCCCTCCCGAGTAACACTGTATCTGCCTCCTTTTACAGGGGAGAAGATTCCTGAGTTTTCTTTTCACATGGAATGTCAACTTCATTAAGATGATACATGGCACGGTTAAAAATCAATTACTATGTTTTCCGAGGTATGTTCCACTTAAAAACCAGTGTTTTGTGGGTACACTTATGGCAGTTGCAACTGGTTGTAGTTACAGTATTTCAAAGGCTTCTTGATCTCTCTGGTTCTCCCCCCCCCCCCATTGCAAGTGGATGTGACTTCAGTAACCAATGCTTCATCAAGAAGGGGGGAAAAATCTCTCCTAAGCCCAGAGAAGCTAAGAATCAGACAAAAATCCTGACTTTAGGCTCTGATTTATGAGGGGAGAGGAAAATAAGGAATTCTAGTTTGGATGTAATTTTCTTCCTGCCCATTCTAGGGGGACAACCAATAGAGGAAACAATGGGGACCCTAATTCAGTGATCCCAATTGCAAACAGTAGTCCAAAAGGTTTGATTTAGGATTGTGTGTGAACGTGCCCATTATCAGTTGTTGACCCTGCTACTTAAAGATGCCATTTTATTTCATGCTTCTTGTGGCATATATTGGTAGGGAAAACTATAGTACGGTAATCAAATGACTAGGCTAAAGGATTGCAACTCCTCTAATAATGTTTGTTTCAGTTCTGTACAGAATGGCTGACTCCCTTTTATTGCATGGAAACATCAGTTCCTTTTGCCTATATGGGATCATAAGAATGACCGAGCTAGGGTTGTGTAACTTGTGTTAAACGTTAGAGATAACAAACACCTTTTTTACAAGAATATGTGCTCTCCGGTTCTTTTGTAAGATCCCATCAAACGGAACCACAACTTAGTCAAATTACTCTTACTAAGAGTCATCTTCTGTTCGACTGCTACTATGAGGAAAAAGAACTTGGGATCTTAGAAGCTCACATAGATGTAAGCTTTAATAGCTATTAGCTACAATACTTAAATGGAATCTCCACATTGAGAGGTAGGAGAAATCTGTGCCCTCCTCCCCCAAGATTTAAGTTGAATGATCCCATCTTCTGAATTACCGTATTTTTCCCGTGTATAATGCTGCCTTTTATTAGATGCCCCCCAATTTTTAGACCCCCCAAATAAATAAAATTATAAATCCCCCACTCCCATCCCACCTTTACCTTTAATTTCCCCATTCTAAACACTCCTCTCTGCTTTGGTGGGTTTGTTTTTTGCAGGATCGGGCCCCATCCTTCCTTGAGGTCTCCACCCGCACTGTTTTCCTTCATTTCTCCTTTCTAAAATCTCATCTTGGCTTTGGTAAGTTTGTTTTTTGCAGGATCGGGCTCCATAGGGATTCAGCAGTCCATTAAGAAATGTGCTCTGGAAAGAAAAGAAAAAAAAAGCCATGCTTTTTTTTTTTAAGCATGAAAAGGCATTTCTTAATGGGCTGCTCATGCCTGTGATGGAGCTTGATCCTGCAAAAAATAAACCCACCAAAGCCGAGAGGGGTGTTTAGAATGGGGAAATGAAGGAAAACAGCAGGGGTGGAGGAGAACCAAGGCAAGACGGAGCCCAATCCTGCAAAAAAACAAACCACAGTAGGAAAAAGCAAAGTGAGTTTGGGTTCTCCTCCACCCACCCACCCCAAAAGGCTTACCTCTGTGTATACCATGCCCCTTAATTTTTGGCATCATGATTTTAGAAAAAAGTAGCGTGGTACACACGGAAAAATACGGTCAAAATGGCTAGGAGTTCAGTTTTATGATGTAGTACAAAATGCCTGATTACTTCTTAAAGCTAAAGGCATATGTAAGCATTTAATTGAGTAAATTGGTTCTCTAAGATTGTTTTGTTTTTGTTTTTTTTAATTTGCCAACACAGGTCCCTGATGACACATATTGCTGAAATTTACTTCAGAGCCTGGAAGAAAGCTTCAGGGGAGATACTGGAGGTATATTATTTCACAGTTCCTACTTTTTTTTGCCTGTCAAGATTAATTTAAAAGAAAAATACAAGAGCACCAGTAGTTTACTTGACTTTACCCTCAGTGTACATATCACAGCTGGGTAGCTAGAGACTTCTTTATTGTGCCTAAAGCCTTGCTTTAGAAACGTATGCAAAAAAAAAAAATAATCTCAAATATGTGCCAAGACTACATCCTAGTATATACAAGTGGCATGTGGAAGCGTTATGTACAGTGGCCAGGTTGCCTTTCTTCGTTGCAAAACATTTTACAGAATGAATGCTTGTTCCTTAACATCGGCATAGCAAGAGCTTCCCTGCTAATTAACGGCTGTTGAACTAGGCCTTAAAACCATTTGGCATGCAATGTAGTTGCTTCAGTAAAGGAACTGAGTGCATCTCATTTTGTACATTAATGGATATGTGTTTGTGTATGTTATGTATTAACTGGGATTTTTATTTCAGATGATTGAGCACAGCTGCATCCAAGATTTCATGCATCATGCCATTCACCTTCCTAGAAACGCTCCCCTTCACCCCAAAGTGCGAGAGGTGTGTGGAGCATTGTCTACATGATTTTCAGAATTGTTGTGTCTCATTGTGCCATACCTTGTTTTCTGAAAGCTCCCTGTGAATTGTTGTGTGTGGCTGGGGTTTCTTCCCCACCTTCTGGAGTCTATGCTCATGTACAGAGCTGAACAGAGATTTAGTTTGATTTCACCGTTCTCTTGCAAAAGGAAAGCTCCACAAACCATATCTTGTGTTTTCATTGCAGCAGTTATATATCAGAAAACTGGTGATAGTTTAATATATGCTTTAAATATACAGTGGACCCTTGTATAACAAACATTTTGTATAACATAAAATCTGTACAACATAACAATTCTGGAGATAGGGGAAATTTGCTTAACAGAATTGCCTATGGGGTGAATCTGTACAACATAAAAATGGTCGCGATTAGGGATTACTCTGTTTTCAATACACTCCTATGGGAAATTTGTAGAAAGGAAAATTTGCTTAACAGAATTTCATTTGGAACGAATTAATTCCTTTATACAAGATACCACTGTACTTGCTTCATTCTTTTGATGTTTTTTGGTGAAATTTGCCCTGGGTTCTTTTTTAAGAAGGTGGGATAAAATATTTGAAATAAATGAATAATCCCTTGTTCCCTTTTGATGGAGCGAGGCTGGTGTATTGCAATAAATGCTGAACAGACACTGGGAACGTTGTGTTCAGACCCCTGGATGGCTGAGAAGCTCCCCATCTGTCTTAGCCAATCATCCTTAGCAAAATTGTAACTCACCATGGTCTGGTTCATTTATCATTTGAACCATGAACTGTTCCTAGACCTACGCACTCACTCCTTCACTAATGTCTTCTTTTCCTTCTCTTGTTTCCTGATGTGTGATAATAGTAGTTTGCCATGATGTGTGATTTGGGTAAATCGTGGCTTTTGAAATCCACAGTGTCCGTTTCACGGGTTGAGCTGAGTTTCTCGTTCTAGCTGGAAGCACACTTTTGGATAGGAGCCAGTATACTATGGGGGTCTGGGAGTCACATTTAGCTTCAGGATCTTCCGGTGGTGGTGGTGGCGGTGGTGGCAGCACCAGTTCCCAAAACAGGAAGTGGAAACATCCAGAAGTCACGTTCTGGTTTTGTAAGCCATTTTTGATGTGTTCTTACATGCCTGCAGGCCCGCTGAGCTATAGCATTCTGAAAGCATCCTACGTATCCCTCTCTGCTTAAACAACTGCAGAAAGTCTTATGTGCATGAAAGCTAATAATTTGATAAAATAGGTTGTTTCTCAAATAGCATGTGAAAGTACCTATTGTGCTCTTTTCATTGGTTTTTTTGGTTTTATTTTGCCAGTTGCTGAGCTATTTCCATAAACAAAATAAATGCCGCCAGGGAGTTGAAGAAGTGCTTTTCAGACTTTATCAACCCATTCTCTGGAGAGCCTTGAAGGTAATTTTGTTTCTCTAAAACGCCACATTTTGTTCCGAGTTTGTTTTGTTACGTTCATGTTATTTTCAAAACCAAATTACTGGGTTTTCAGAAGGAAATATTCTAAAAGACTGCCTTTGGCGCATGCATGCAGTCAGATGAGGGGAACTGTACTCCTTTGAGGTGGGAATGGAAACATAGTGTTCTGTTTTGTGACCACTGTCCTTCTTCATTTGATTTCTACCGCGCAAGGGTCTACACCCATTCTGCACCATTCCCTGAGAGATTTAGCCTAGTCGTAGTGATGATGTTTTAGTCACAAGTATGTTGGAGCATTGTGATAGGTTCTACACAGGTCTGGCTTTGAGATGCCCGTAGAAATTTCAGTTGGGCCAGAATGTGGCAATAAGTGTGTTTTATTTTATTTATTTATTTATTTATTTATTTATTTATTTATACAACTTATATGCTGCTCACTACTCAAAGGTCTCTGGGTGCTCATGTGAGGGAGAGTGTCACAATGTCACATCCTTCTTACAGTCGTCCCCACTTTCTTTCAGGCTGAACTTGTGGTTGAAAATCCTAGATGGTTCTGGTTCAGACTGTATGCAAGCTTATTTCCTTTAAAATCATTCTGTCTAATTCTGATGGTTTGAAATGGAAGGTCCATTTCTGCATCTCAGTTATGCTGATGTGGAATATGTCAAAAGCGTTAGCTGTGACTGGATCTGTACTACATCCAAGCTCTCTCTCTCTCTCGGGAGATCTATTTGGATCCTCTTCTACTCAGAATCTATTAGCTAGCAACTATTTTCCTTGCTTTTTAATTTGGCCAATTGGGTTTTAAGTAGCTTGCCTCAGTATTTTGGTTTTTTTTTTAAATCTCAGGTTGATTTATGCTATATTTCAGTCAGATTTTATTTTATTGCTGAGGTAAACTCCCCTGAGCACTTTGTGTTATTGTGGAAGCATAAGATGTCAAGTCAAGATGTAGTCTTTATTCAGTACTGGCGACTGGCTATCTTTAAGTTTAAAAAAAAAAGAATTCTCTAATGATCTGAGTACATTGTACAAAGCAGAAAAGAAAGCTATGTTGAAGTAAGGCTTTTATTCCCCCCCTTTAAAAAAAAGAACTTGAACTTGCTTAGTATGTGTTCTGTTTCTTTTAATGCCATCCTTAGTCCAGAAGTGTTGGTTGATCGGTCAGTCAATACTGATTTATCTGGATGTAGGGCTGTAGCGGCTTTGGACTGAAATCTGGTTGGTAGGTGACCCCTGCTTGCATGATTGTTCCGGGGCTAGCTTCTGTGGCTTTGATGACAACCGACTTCTGTTGATAGTTCTTAAGCACAGTGGGGAGCAGTGTTTAGAATATATTGAGCAATCTTGCCACCCTCTCTTTTCCTGGTGTGAATCTCTCGATTTGTAGTTCTTTGATCATTGCGAATCTCGTCACTGAGTAGCTTGACGTGTACACAGAAGAGGTACTTATAATAAGCTTTCTGACAGTTTACCAGGTTAAGAGATTATAAAGCAACTGTATATGTGGGCCTTCTTTCTGCCCTGCGAAAATTTATGAATTGGGAGCCTTATCTGAAGCGAAGCTATCTTGGCTTCTTGGCGTCAAGCCTGACTTTCAAGATAGTCACATCTTCGTTCGTTTTTAAAAGTGATGCTTTGATGTTTGTTCATAAAATATATTTTACGCTGGTCTGTCGATGGACCTTGATTTTGATATGTAGTGAAATCTCAGAATGAAATTTTAAGATATTCTGTCATTCCTTTAAATGTTTTCTGCTTGAGAAAAATAAAAGCAAGCCTCTCTTGTGGCTGATAAAATATTGTTTAAAGCTTATGCCTTATTCTGAGGCAACTGTGTTTGTGGTTCAGCCATTTAAATTGCTACGTGGTGTTTCTCTAAAAGCCTTTCAAAATACAGTAATACCTCAGATAACGAATTTTTCGGATAACGAATGGAAATTTCTGGGTATAGGGCTGCCTCAGTTAACAAATGCTTCAAAAAGCCTTGTTAAAAAAGAGTACCCAGAATGCATTGCAGCCCCTGTAGTTTGTGCAGGGGAGGGAGAGTTAGAACTTTTTTTTCATGGTGCTTTGGAGCCATTCTGAACAGGTTTTGATGAGGGATTTGGACTTGGAAAGGTAGTGAGCTAGCTTTTATTAATCTTTGCACTGTTTTTCTTTGCACTTTGGGTGGGAAAAGGCTGGGCTAGGCTTTCTGGTTTTATGCTTATGTTTGTCTGTTTGGATTCCCCCCCTCACTTTGCACTTGGGGTGGGGGGGGAGGCTGAGCTAGACTTGGTGGTTTCATTGCATTTTCTATGACCTGCACGAACTGCCCCGTTTAGCAAATATTTGGCACTGTTTTGGGGACTTTATTTGGTGGATTTCTCAAGGAATTATAAGGTAGGTTGCTCATTGGTTGTTTGCTTGCCTGTTAACTATGCTTTTTGCATTCTGGGGAGGCGATTACCCACTTAGAATGAATTGATCCATTTCCAATGCGTTTCTAAGGGAAACCCTGTTTTGAGTTACGAAAATTTTGAGTTAGGAAAATGCTTTTGGAACAGATTAATTTTGTAATTAGAGCTACTGTACCCATTTTGCATCCGATTCTGAACAATTTAAGTAGCTGAAACACACCCTTGCTTCATATCATTAAATGCTTCATTCTTGTTATATTGCTATTGTACTTTTTTTTTTAAATGCACCCCAAGCCTTTTAGATTCCCTGTTTCTGGGTGAAAGGCAGAATAATAAATAAATAAGTAATTTTGAAATGTCCACAGTTGCTTAACATTTTATTTACTTCGGCTTCTTCTTATACCAATAATTCATCACCGCCCGCTTGTTATGCACATAGCCACAGAGTAGTGCTGTGTTTGTACCTAAAACAGACACATTTTATAATATATGACAGTTTTATTTGAAACACTATAAGATTTCTCTTCGTCTAGAAAAATCTCACACAGAAGGCTTCCATGGTTCAATAATCATACAGCTGTTGCATTCGTGCTTACAGCTGAAAAGACACAATAGGAAGATGGAAGGGATCGGAAAATAAAATAAAATAATTAGATTCTGGCACTAGCGTGTAGTTACAAAGTTCTTTTCATGGTGAGCTGGAGAAGGCGTTGTTCAAAGCGCACGGGGACTAGATATTGCTAGTCTCTTGGTTTGGACTTGCTTAGTCTGTCCACGTCTGTTTCAACCAAATAGATAGGACTTTTGTAAAGAGCTGAACCCCAGTGGATATGGCTTTTCAGGACAGCTGGTATAATAAGTCTTCTTGTCCGTCTCTAGCCTTGCCTGATTGGATATTAATTGAAAAGGGAGCTCTTTTCCATAACCAACCTGCCTGACCCTTCCTCTTCCTTCGAACAGGCCACCAACTCAGAGGTTCGATCAAATGCAGCACTGCTGTTTGTTGATGCATTTCCCATTCTGGATCCCAGTTTTAACAGAGAAGATACAGATAATGAAATCCAGAAGCAATTTGATGAACTCTTTGTAAGTATCTTATGCATTCCTACCTGACTGGATAGGCCAGCGGTTTAGATAGCTGGCTGTGGAGCCAATGGGTGGAAGTTTGATACCTCAATATGCTTTCGGTAAGTACTGCCATCCTGTAGGGCAGTGGTTGTGAACCTTTGGCACTGCATATGGTTTGGACCACAACTCCGAGAATTCCAAGCCTGTATTGCCAAATGACAAAGGACTGTGGGAATTGTGGTCCAAAACATCTGGAGTGCTGAAGGTTTGCCACCACTGCTGTTCGGCAACCTGCAGAGCCCCAGGATACCCCCAGAAGAAGGTATGGTAAACTACTTCTGAGTATGATGATGATGATGATGATGATGATGATGATGATGATGATGATGATGATGATGATGATGATGATGATAAGAACATAAGAGAAGCCATGCTGGATCAGGACAAAGGCCCCTCTAGTCCAGCTTCCGGTATCTCACAGCGGCCCCACCAGATGTTTTTGGGAGCGCATGAGACTAGATATCTGTCTCCTGATACCACTCCCCTGCATCTGGCCCTTGAAGTACCCTGGTTTCTCCATCATGGTTTGTAACCTGTGATGGACTTTTCCTCCAGGAATCTGTCCAATCCCGTTTTGAAGGCATCCAGGCCAGATGCCATCACCACATCCTATGGCAGGGAGTTCCATAGACTTACAACGCGCTGGGTGAAAAAATATTTTCTTTTGTCAGTTCTTACTCTCCCAGCTCTCAATTTGAGTGTATGTCCCCTAGTTCTGGTATTTTGGGAGAGGGAGAAGAGCTTCCCTCTATCCACTTTACTCATACCCTGCATTATTTTGTATGTCTCAATCATATCCCCCCTCAAGCGCCTTTTTTCCAGATGTTTTAGCCTTTCTTCATAAAGGAGGTGCCCCAGCCCAGTAATCATTTTAGTCGCTCTCCTCTGCACCTTTTCTGGTTCCACTATGTCTTTCTTGAGATGCGGTGACCAGAATTGTACACAATACTCCAGGTGGGGCCTTACTATTGTTGGCCCCACCAAATGTGTCAAGGAGCGCACGACACTAGATATCTGTCTCTTCATACCACTCCCCTGCATCTGGTCCTTGGAAGTACCACGGTGATGATGATGATGACGTCCTATCAATCATCATGATTTCCATCAAACAGGTTTCCTTCCACTTGGAGCCAGCCCAGTCATAGGTTCCTTGAACTGTCCTAACATTGATAGTTCCCCCCCCTCCTTTTAAGTTTAAAAATGGGTAGTTGTGGCACAGGAAGGGAGGTTCAAAGGCTATCCTTCCATCTTATACACCTCTAGGGATTCTTTTGGGTCTGAAATAACCAGTTCTAGGTTTTTTTTTTAAAAATGGCTATCTAACACCAAGATAAAATGATTAGGTGCTTTGAAATCAAGAAAAAAATTGTAATACAAGCAAGGCAAATATTAACTAATAACAGATAATTTTGAAAACATTTAAAGAATTGTGTTTTTGAAATATTTTATGTGCAACCTTTCAGACTGAATTTCAACTGCTCTGTTGAAACAGGAGGAGAATGATTTTTTTGGGGTGATATTTCTGCTTTTCTGTAGAGTCTGCTGGAGGATCCTCAACCTCTAGTCCGCTCAACAGGAGTACTTGGTGTTAGTAAAATCGCATTCAAATTTTGGGAAATGATTCCTGCGACTGTTCTTGCTGATCTTTTAAGAACTCTGATTGAAGATCTTGCTTTTGATACCACCTCAGCTGATGTCCGATGCTCTGTTTTTAAAGTAAGTGCATTTGGGACAAAATAAAGTGTTTTCAGTTGTGTCGAGTGGTCCAAAAATAAAAGGTGAAAAGTAATCTTTACAAGAGGAGCACTTGGTAGATAACACTACCTCTGCTCTCTGAGTTGCTCAGTCCATAATTTATTAGTGTTTTCCTGTGAATTATAAGTCCTACTCTTTTACTCTGTAATCTAAGATCTACAGTGTGGTTAGAAAGGACCAGGTAGCCTTGCCCTTGTTACACTGTTCATGTGAACCACAATGAATCTGGAGAGGCTCTGCATATTAGGAAGTGCCCAAATTTTTCTAAGGTGCAGTGCTTTGAAATGTTACTTTTCGGGCTGTAACTTCCCCAGTTGGGGGGGGGGGGTAAAATCCTGCCAGCCAAAGTTTACTATACAGTAGGACCCCGGTACCTGCTGGGGGTTGGTTCCAGACCTTCCAGTGGATAATGAAAACTGTGGATAAGAGAGAACAAAAAAAAAATCCAACACCGCTGTTTTGTGACACTAGCTTGCTTTACGGCAAGCTACTGTTTGTGACAGTAGCTTGCTTTATGCTGCTGTTTTACAGTAGCTTGCTTTATGCTGCTGTTTTATGACAGTAGCTGCTGAATTATTTATTTAATTTTTTCCCCTTTGCTAACCGTGGATAACTGAATCAGTGGATACAGGGGTTGTACTGTACTGTACTATACTATATTATGCTATACTATGCCCTTTAAAATATAGAAACTTTAAAGTTATGGGTAGTGTTTACAAAAGCCATGGCAAGGGCACTGCTATTTAGTGGTGGACTGATGGAACAAGCTATGGTGAATATACAGTCTTGATTATGAGGAAAGGGTCGCAATATTTTTCAGAGCAGAAACTTAAGTCAGCCAAGGAATTCCTTAAACTGAATTAAAAGCTTCAGTGGATGCAGCACGCCTTTCAGAAACTTTGGCCTCTGCAAAATGTATGGGCTGCCTTTGTTCCAGTTCAGCGGTACATTCCTAGAAGGAATATTAATAGAGAATTTTATAAGCACAACACATACCACTTTGCATTTAAACAGCATGATTTAATGAAATGTGTTGCCTTGCTCTTTGTCATTCTCCAGGGCCAGTTTTTCTAAGCTGCATGTGTTTAGCAATTAGAATAGTTTTGGTTCTGTATTCCCTGTTTTCTTGTGATAACCTTTTATTGGTATTTCTCGTTCTCTTTTTGCAGTGCCTGCCTATAATTTTGGACAACGTACTAAGCCACCCATTATTGGAACAGCTTCTGCCAGCGCTGAAATACAATCTCCATGACAATTCGGAGAAAGTTAGAGTGGCTTTTGTTGATATGTTGCTGAAAATTAAGTCTGTCAAGGCTGCTAAGGTAGGATAAATTAGGTTTGCTACGCTGTCGGCAGGGTACACAGAACTCGGCAATTTAATCTTGAAGATGTACATTCATCAATACCGGAGCAGTCTGAAAAGGAAAGGGGTTCAAGTGATCCATTAGCACTTCATGGCAAACTATTTTCTACGGTTGCATTTTAAACTAATCAGTCTATAGAAACTTTTAAGCACCTTTTTCCCCTCCAGGTGTTCTAGCAATTATCTTGATTGTTCCGCAGTCAAGGAACAACCGAAAGATGGTATCTAATTATCTTATGATTATTTTGAACAACATAATGAACCCTTGCCTCGAGCCAGTCAGAAATGCCTTGATGTTCTGCAGCTGCAAAAATCAATGGCCAATAAATATAACGTAGGTGTAGAGAAAGAGTCGGTTCCCCTGCCTCTGTATCCCACCCCCATTTTTGCGTGGAGAACGTCCCCTTGGACACGCAGCCGATAGGTGAGGAGTAGTGTAATTCAGCCCAAACACCTCGGCTTGGGTCTTTGTTAGTGGAGTAATGAGAATGAATTGGAACAGAATTGTTTGCCAACAAGGATTTTGAGAGGGTAAGGTGATATTGGCCTCTTAAGATCTTTGTAGGCATGGGTTTTCAGCAGGGGCGTTAGACACAGTTAAAATTGTTTTAAGTCTTGGATAGCTTTCTTGTAATATGTTTGAGACGTACAAAATAATGCAGGGCATGAGTAAAGTGGATAGAGGGAAGCCCTTCTCCCTCGCACAAAATACTAGAACTAGAGGAAATATACTCAAATTGAGGGCTGGGAGAGTAAGAACAGACAAAAGAAAATATTTTTTCACCCAGCGCATTGTTAGCCCGTGGAACTCCCTGCCACAGGATGTGGTGATGGCATCTGGCCTGGATGCCTTCAAAAGGGGATTGGATAGATTCCTGGAGGAAAAGTCCATCACAGGTTACAAACCATGATGGAGATGTGGAATCTCCAGACTCAAAACCGGGGTACTTCAAGAGCCAGATACAGGGGAGTGGTATCAGGAGACAGAGATCTAGTCTTATGTGCTCCCAGAGGCATCTGGTGGGGCTACTGTGAGATACAGGAAGCTGGACTAGATGGGCCGTTGGCCTGGTCCAGCATGATGGCTCTTCTTACAGAGGAGCTGCCTTCGAGCAGCTGATGTGAGAGTATCCAAAAGGATGATTACAGCATAGATACATTTGAAGGAAAATTCATAGACAACCATAATGTCTAATCGTGATTGCTTCCTTCTCTTTTTGTCCTTGCACCCCCCCCTTCACCAATCAGTTTTGGAAAATCTGCCCTATTGAGCATATTCTGACTCGTCTTGAGATTGATTCACGGCCGGTGTCACGGCGCCTGGTGAACCTTCTGTTCAGCTCTTTCCTGCCCGTCGATCAGCCAGAAGAAGTGTGGTGTGAGCGTTGTGTTACACTAATCCAGATGAACCCAGCAGCAGCTAGGAAGTTCTACCAGTATGCTTACGAATACACCAGTCCAACCAATATAGGTAAAGTCCTGGGCTGGTGGCCTGATTGTGAATTGTTTTAAGTCTTGGGTAGCTTTCTTGTAAATGCCTGCACACGAGTAACTTCTTAAGGATTCTGTGCCAAGCCAGAAGTTCCTGTAAGATGATGGGAGACTCACTGCTGGCTAGATGAGCCGCATTTCCAACTTGCATAATGCATGTTATGACTATTTTGCTGGCTTATTTTTGATGTAGAGAGTACTTAAATTATCCCTGGTGTATAGCCATTTAGTGATAGAGGGCAACTTCTGCCCCATTTATATAATTTATTTTTACAGTATTTTTATTTCAAACTATACGGGTATGAATAGGTTCAAGGTCATTTACAAATCCATTAAAATCATCAGAAGAAAAACAGTGAATAAAATGTTAAGCTCTAATCAATGGCATGTTTTACCTTTGAATTGTTTTTTTAACCTCTTGCATAAACTGAAGACTTCACATGTTTAAATTTACATTCTTCCTCTTAATGGGGCAATAAAAACTGGATCGATAGCTTTGCTGTCTGCTGCTTAAATCGTTTCTGTTCCAAGTAATCTTTTCTAATTGTACAATTCATTGTTTAATTTTTAGCTAAATTGATGCTTACTATTCAGAGCTGTTTGAATGCCTGTATCCAGCAGGCATTGAAGGCATCTGAAAGCAATGATGAAGACAGCGAGAAGGAAAACATAAGTGTAAGAATGCAACAGTAAATAGAGAAATGCAAATTCGTTTTGTGTAATCAGCATTGGACTTTTTGTCTGTGATCCCCTTTGAACGAAACTATTGGTTATATTTTTGACTACTTCTCACGTACAATTTTTGAAAGTTTTGGGTCCCTTCCATTTCAAAAGGAAACAATGTTTTTAAGATATTATCTTTGAAATATTTATATCAATTGCAACTTAACAACTGAACAGATCAACAGCAACCAAACAACTGCCACCATTCCGGGAAAGAGTGAAAAAGCACTCAGCAGAGAGATGGATCTCTCTTTAAATTCAAAGACTAGATGGAATGATTCGGTAGTCCTGGATAATGGTTTACAAATAATGGTTTTGGCTTACCAAACCCTCCATGGCTTGGGACCAGAGTACCTGTCGGAGCGTATCTTCCAAAGATCAACTGAGGCCCGGCCTACTAGAATGTCGCAGGCGCTCTCACTCCGAGTGGCCACGCCCAGGGAGGCGTGGAAATCGGTAACCTGAAACCACGCCTTCTCAGTGGCCAGCCCCTCTATCTGGAACCATCTTCCAAGCGAGTTGCGCCTTGCACAGTCCCTGCCCGCCTTTTAAAAAGCACTCAAAAGCTTGCTTTTTAGAGAGGCATTTGGCGACCTTTAATCTTAATTTTTTTCTCTCTCGCTCAGAGCCGCCACCTTGCCCATGTTTCTTCCGACTATTTTGTCAGCCCCCCCCCCCGTGTGTGTGTGTGTGTGCGTGTGTGTCTCGATTGTCCTATTGATTTTATACAGTATTGTCTGCCTTAGTCTCTTTTGGAAACCGCCCAGAGTTTCCCTGGGAAGGCAGGCGGTATATAAATAAATAAATAAATAAATAAATAAATAAATAAATAAATAATCACCCTAGCTCAGAAAAACCCCTCCCAATTACTCACACAACAGATAACATTTAACAATGCACATGAAACCTCAACAGTTAGTTGAATTATTTCCAAGTTATATTTGAACTGAAGTGTCTCACAAATATTATCAGAATTAGCTTAGATGGGAACATAAACTTTCTTTGGGTCATGGCATTGGCCTGTCAGTAATAAGTGCATTAAAAAGAGTTTGAACAGAAATACCTAACTACCAGTGCATTTGGCAACCATGATTGATGTACATGATGCATGGCTCTTGGCTACTTATCGTCTGCTTTAATTCCTTTTCCACTATATGAAAAAAAATATTTTGAAATTTTGTTTGGTGGCTTCATGCATTAAATACAGAGTAGTGTAGCCAGATTGTCTGGAGTTTAGGGCCAGTTTGTATACTGTGACCAACTGTGATACTCTGCACGTAGTGGAGTGCTGAGCTAAAGATGGCACGTGGTTAACAGGCTGTGCATGTGTAGGGATTTCTCTTAAAACATCCAGATGCTGCTGGAGGGCAAGTGTTGTATTTCAGGCACAGGATCTCACTCAGAACAGGATGGAGGTGGTTACTAATTTCTTCACCAGTGGTAGTTCCATATTAATAACATGTGACATGCCACAGAATTATAAAGCGTGCTAATGACCCTTCTTCCCTATATCTTCTGGTGGCCCTAAACTTTTAAAACTAGGGATTTCAGGGTATTAAAACACTTTAAAAGCATGGTAGAATTGCTCCCTTGAAATCTTTCAGACAGTTTCCACCAAAATATTTTTAATTTATGTTTAATAGGGTGAGATTCCTGTGGAGGTCGCATTTGGACATTTGGGCAAGCTGCATGTTGCTAGCAACCTATATGTTGTCTTGCTGGTCATGTAATGTAGCAGTATATTAGAGGAAACGATCATGCTTCTTGCTCCATCTTTTTTTCATTAATTGACATCTAAATATCCTTTCCTCTTAAAAATAAAATGCACTGGTCCTGGGATGTTTATAGGAGACCAGAAATACTACATCTAGTTTTTCAAACCTCATAAACCTAATTTGAGTCATATTGTTCTAGAGTAATTGAATACTCATAATCTTCACATGATTGCCTTTCAGATGCAAGATAATGTATTGTCAGCTGATGATATACCTTCTATGGCAGGGTTACTTGAAGTTATCATAATTCTCTGGAGAAGCATCCACAAGGCACTTGATCGCAATGAAAGTGCCAAAAATCATATTGTACAAAAATTTGCTTCTGTTTTACCTGAATACTTAAAGACATTTAAGGTAAATTCTACGTCCGGTGTGCTTAAAGTAGTCGTCATCGAATCTGATTTGATGGAAGGGAGTGGGGAAATATGGTTTATAAGAAAAAGGTTTTCTTGGCGTAAGGAGAGCACTTTCATCATTACATTAATGAACAGGTGCATGTTTATTCAATTATATGTCAAGCCATGCTTGAGAGTCTCAAGTTATTTTTATTGCTAATAGTTGGTATTCATTTTTGATAAGAAAAAGGCATAGATGTGTACCTATAGACATAATCTCATTATAATACGGGGCTCTAAATCAGTAAGGTCTCTTTTTATTCAAAAGTTGCAGAAACTAGAAAATACGATAGAAGGAAGCATCAGTACCAAACAAATTCAGTGTGTAGCAGGGTGAGCATAGGTGGGTGAAACGTCTGTAGAAACTGAACTATTAATAAAATGAGGCTTGTAGGTATTGACAGCTTTTGGTCTCGCCTTTTGACAACTTGTTGTTTGTTGCCATCTTAGTGAATGGGCAACTTACTATCTGAATGATAGAATCATAGAGTTGGAAGAGACCTCAAGGGCCATCTACTCCAACCCCCTGCCATGCAGGAACCCCATCACAATATTTCCGACAGATGGCCATCCAGCCTCTGCTTAAAAACCTCCAAAGAAGGAGATACCACCACCCTCTGTGGCAGCATATTCCACTGCCGAACAGCTCTAACTGTCATGAAGTTCTTCCTAATGTTCAAATGGAATCTCTTTTCCTGTAGTTTGAAACCATCTAATGCTCTTTTGTGTAATTGTCTGTTTACTCAACATTCATATATTCCTTAGTCAACTTTTCTCTCTCTTTAACTTAGGATGATCGTTGTGTATCTCCAATAATCATCCTGGCATCTTTCATGCCACCTGCTAGTATTCCTACATTCAGGTAAGGCTTCATTTTAAATAGCAAGAAAATATGCATGGAAATGGCTTTTGTCTTTGTTTCAGGGGTTTGGGGGAAAATAAATTAAGCATTTCCATTTCCATACATAGATATATTAAAAGCTTGCATCAATTTGAAGGAACATTCATGTATTTAAATAGCTAAAATACCATCTTTTCTTTTTCTTTTTTTCCCCCCTAGTTGTGGTGTACTTTCTAAACTGAGGAATCTTGAAAAGGGTGCCACTGAAAATAAATACTCTACCCTCCTTGACTGTTTGTGTCGCTGGGGAAAAGTGGGACACATTATTGAATTAATCTGTGATTGGCTAAGTGCTGAGTCAAGTGACAGAGAGGTATGTTAATGAAAGTCTGACTTTGCAAATGTTGATTTGTGCAGGTGTTATGATGATTGATTTACTTTATTTTACATTTGTAAGCAGTATCTTTTTACAGCGTAACAATCAAATGTCTTTTTCTTTTTGCCTCCCTTTTTCTAGAATAATAGGGCTTCTAAACCGCGAGTACGTATCCAGGAAACACATGAATCAAAACCAGAATTGGCACTTGATTATACCGAGTATTTATTGACTCATTACATGAATCGGGAGTCTCTACTTTCACTTTCCAAAGAGAAACTGAACCACCTTCTGAAAGTTCTCGAAACTTCAAAAGTAAGGTTGTGGTTTCTACACAATATTGTATGACATTCTGAGTAACTCATGTAAATATTTCTTCCAAGGCTTTCCCCAAAACATAGAAGTATTTTTTCACACTACCTTTTCCCATTTAATAGTTGCTAGATAAATCTTCACAACAGCCTCTTCCAATGAATGTAGTAAAAAAGACATAGTGGAACTGGAAAAGGTGCAGAAGAGAGTGACTAAAATGATTACTGGGCTGGGGGAAAGGCTAAAACATTTGGGGCTCTTTAGTCTGGAAAAAAGGCTCCTGAGGGGTGGATATGATTGAGACGTACAAAATAATGCAGGGCGTGAGTAAAGTGGATAGAGGGATGCTCTTCTCCCTCTCACAAAATACCAGAACTAGGGGACATCCACTCAAACTGAGGGTTGGGAGAGTGAGAACAGACAAAAGAAAATGGTTTTTGTTTTCCCAGCATATTGTTAATCTGTGGAACTCCCTGCCACAGGATGTGGTGATGGAATCTGGCCTGGATGCCCGCAAAAGGGGATTGGACAGATTCCTGGAGGAAAAGTCCATCACAGGTTACAAACCATGATGATGTGTCATCTCCAGGCTTAAAATCAGGGTACTTCAAGGGCCAGATGCAGAGGAGTGGAATCAAGAGACAGATATCAAGTCTTGTGCGCTCCCGGACACATTTGGCAGGGCCACTGTGAGATACAGGAAGCTGCACTAGATGGGCCTTTGGCCTGATCCAGCATGGCTCTTCTTATGTTCTTACTTTGAATTTCATTAAAAGGTCACCCATGCACACAATTTTTGTGTGCTGAGCAAGGGTAAAAAATGACTGTTTCCATTTGAAGTGTATGAACGTGACTATGTCAGTTTGGAGAACTTTGCTTTATAATATATGTAGTGGTCTTTCTGCCCTCATTTAAATAGATGGGTAGCTCTGGGATCCTCTACCTGGGATTTCCTGCGTTAGTAGGGGGTTGGACTTGATGTGCCACATAGTAGTTGCATACTTGACAGTTCTGTGATTGTAGATCTGGAAACTCCGAGGGCTTGTCACAGCCATCTGTTTGTGATCATAGCAACGGATCTGCCCCAGAGTCCTGCATTTGCCTTGGGAATTCAAGATACTGTTGGCAATATTTAATGCAGCAAATTATGCCTCTCCATCAAAAATAACAGATTAAGTAATGCATCCTAAGCCTAAATATATTTACTCAGGTGTGAGTCCTATCTTGATCTCGTCCTGTCTAATTTATTTTTAAAGTAGATGGATTGTCGTCTTGCCTGTATGAATTAAGCGCTTGCACCAAACTTGGTAGCTCATATATCATTAGTGGGTAGGAAGAATGCATCTCTGCTAAAAGGGAATTTATGAGGAAGAAGTAATAACTTTCCCCCGTTCAGTCTGCATACAAATTCTTCAGGGATGTTTTCTTCCTAAATGTAATCATAAAATTTCAGGATATTCTAGATTCTTATACTGGAGGAAATGGTGAAAGATCTCCCCACTTTTTCCAAGCAACTGCATTGAGAGCTTTCAGCCTGTACTGCAGATTAAGCATACATCTTCAGTACAAGGTATGTTCATTTCAAAAGCTATTCCACATTTCAACAGAGATGGCTGTTAGATTTGAGATAATCATAGCTATGTCTCTTTTCTGTCTTAATAGTTTGCCTCGGAAGGACAGGGTTATGTGTCCCCTTTGGAGGAAACGGGGGCCTGGATAGAAAATTGTATCCTTCCAGGTGCTTTGATAGAGGGACCCGAGAGCAGCGTGGAGCAATTGAGCGAAACCTCTCAGCTGGTGGTTCAGGTAACCAAAGTATTGATGCAGGCCTCTGTGTGTGTGTGTGCCTCCTCTCTGTGTTCTGTGGTTTAGGGATTCCTTCATGAATACATGGTTCAGTTCAAACATTTCAGCAACAAACATTTCAGCAACATAATTCGCGTTAAGCTCCATTTAGAGCAATCCAAACCATGGTTTAGCTTGCAGACACGGAGGCAACACCAATTTGGAGCTGCTAGTTTGCTTTCAGTTTTGTTATGCCCAGATTTCAGTGGAAATTGCTGCCTTTCATTTCTTGTGCCAACCTTCCTTTAAGATGGAACAAGCCTACGTTTTCATTTTTTGCTCAGCTCTTTAGGTTAGGAAGACCAAACTATGGTTTGCAAGGCCCATTCAAATCAAGTGTTTTTTTTGTTTTTAATCTGATTAAAAAAGGGCATGTTTTATGCCAAACCATAGCTAAACTTCTTGATTTTTATTAGAAGCAACATGTTCTAAAATGCACTGTCATTTTTATCTTTTGGGAACTTGCCATATCCATAATGGGCTAATGGCAAATTCCTAAGACGTTTTGTTGTTGTTGTTGTTGTTGTTGTTGTTGTTGTTGCTGCTGCTGCTGCTGTTGCTGTTGCTGTTGCTGTTGCTGTTGTTGTTGCTGTTAATCATGTTGATGCCATGTATAAATATCTGCCATGCTCTCTCTCTCTCTCTCTCTCTCTCATTATGTCTGAAGAAGTGGAGTTGTTCATGAAACCGCTCCATAAAATATAGCACTTTAAGGTGTCTTGTTATTTTTAAAAAATGCTTTTATCCATTTTGTTTTTACCAATACGTTTTATAAGGTTCTTTTAAACAGAAAGGGAGAGAGCCCCATCCTGTAAAGGGTCTTTTGCCATTTCCCTTATTCATAGCTTCAATCCTGTCTTGGCAGATCTGATTAGCTATGGGAGACAAGGGTTGAGTAAACAGGTGGTAGTCATCACCATTGCAACTGCATAGTCCACACCCTCCAGATCCACAAGGTGAAAAGAACCCCAATGAAGAGGTTGACAAAGTCACATCAACTTAATCTGATCTTATAGTAGAAAGAAGTCCAAATGGTATCCTGAAGTTGATGAAGGGGGTTAAGGAGAGACAGACACCATTATTTGAAATGCAGGCAGCAGTGTAATAAGCTGCAGAATTGTTCCTTTTGTATTTCAGAGGGCACAGGGTTAGAAGCAATGATGGGTGTAGAAGGGAAGCATGCATAGATTTATCATATACTTGTATAGATAAGCTATACAAGAAAAGGTTTGTAACAGTGGAAGTGGTTTAGCCGTGGATTAGACTGTCTCAAAGCAAAGGATTCTTCTTTGCTCAAGATATTTAAATAGAAATGCTGTAGTGTCCCCAGAGATGTTAGACTAGATGAAAAGTGTGCCAGTTCTATGATTCTGTACTGTAGTCCATTGGTACTGATGTAGTTGACAAAACATATCCTTAGTTTCCTTTGGAAATAATCCAATTTCTTTCTTTCTTTCTTTCTTTCAATAATTTTCTATATAATTGAGAATGAAATATCTTGAAACTCCTTGAGAACAAAAATTGCAAAGTTCACTTGCTGTTTATTACCAAGTATTAGATTATTTATTAGATTCTTTTGGAATAAAATTAACAAATTAATTGCTAACACTATTAACCCATTTAATTGTTAAAAGCATTATCTATTTATTTAAATCATTTTTAACATTTCTTGTTTTGTTTTGGACAATTACCAACACAATAATTCATCTGAAAAGTCATGCCGTTTAATATAAGTCAATTTTCTGATCTTTGTATGCAGACTTATCTGACAGCCTGCAAAGATTTTATAGCTGTCGGTCTTGGCGATTTAGAGTTTCAAGGGCAACTCCTGAACATGGTGACTGCTATTATACATAGAGGTATACTTTTTGTTTACACTGCTTATTTCTTTAAAAAGCACTATGATAACATTTTTCTAGTTAAATAGTGTCTTTATTTTTTACTTTATTTATTTATTTATTTATTATTATATTTATACCCCGCTTATCTTCGCTTCGGAACTCTAAGCGGCTTACACTATGCAACAAGTGCCAATTAATACAATTCAGCAATAAAATAAAAAAAAAAACAAGAGACATAAGACAAACAGTTAAAAGCTAATGCATCCAACAACTAACAGTACGAGGTGTCAACCCAGGCGAGTCTAGCTAACAGACCACCTCATTAAGGAATAAACAGTCCTCGCTGGGTATAAGATGGCGAGGAAAAAAAAAAAAAAAAAAAAAAAAAAATCAGGGCTCACCAAAGGCCTCTCGAAATAAATAAGTTTTTACAGCTTTTCGAAAGGCCAGCAGGGACTCTGCAGAGCGCACTTCGCTAGGGATGGAATTCCATAGGGAAGGGGCTGCCACCGAGAAAGCCCGGTTCCGGGTGACCGTCTTCCGGGCCTCTCGAGGGGTGGCAACCCGCAGCGAGTGCGCTCGCACCTGCCGAACAGGTCGGGCCGAGGTGGATTGCTGAGCGATACGCTCTGCCAGGTAGTCCGGTCCCAAGCCATGGAGGGTTTTATAAACTAAAACCAAGACCTTGAATCTAATCCGGGCCGCAACGGGCAACCAGTGCAAGCGAGCCAGGACTGGGGTGATGTGGTCGTAACGACGGCCACCCACCACCAGCCTGGCCGCCGCATTCTGGACCCGCTGCAGACGCCGGAGAAGATTCAAGGGCAACCCCATGTAGAGGGCGTTGCAGTAGTCCAGCCTCGAGATCACCAGTGCTTGGACCACTGTTCTCAGAGAGTCAGCATCCAGGTACGGGCGGATCTGGGCGATCTGGCGTAGATGGTAATACGCGGCCCTGGTCACCGACGCCACCTGGGCCTCCATGGTGAGCGCCGGGTCCAGGACCACGCCCAGATTCCGCACCCTCTCCACAGTCTGGAGGGAAACTCCCCCCAGAGATGGAAAAGGGCCACCGTACCCAGATGGCGAGCCCCCAAAGAACATAACCTCCGTCTTCTCGGGGTTGAGCTTAAGCCTGTTCGCCCCGGTCCAAGTCAGCACG
Source organism: Phrynocephalus versicolor (assembly GCA_023846285.1). Classification (NCBI taxonomy): domain Eukaryota; kingdom Metazoa; phylum Chordata; class Lepidosauria; order Squamata; family Agamidae; genus Phrynocephalus; species Phrynocephalus versicolor. The sequence goes on from JAHTLZ010003542.1 coordinate 75,089,005, forward strand.
GCATCCAGGCACCCATCGAGGATCTTCACAGCTTCCACTGCAGAGGTGGAAAAGGAGAGATAGAGCTGCGTGTCATCAGCGTACTGATGACAGCACACTCCAAAACTCCTAATGACCCCTGCCAACGGCCTTACATAGATGTTAAACAGCATGGGAGAGAGCGACGACCCCTGCGGGACACCACAAGGGAGAACCCACGGAGCCGACAACTCCCCCCCATACTGAACATACTGGGGACGGCCCTCCAGGAAGGATCGGAGCCAACTGCAAGCAGTGCCCCCGATTCCAACCTCAGAGAGCCGATCCAGCAGGATACCGTGGTCGACGGTATCAAAGGCCGCTGACAGATCCAGGAGAACCAACAGGGTGGAACAACCCCTGTCGGCCGCCCGGAGCAGGTCATCTTGCAGGGCGACCAAAGCTGTTTCAGTCCCCCGACGAGGCCTGAACCCTGACTGGCATGGATCGAGGCACTGCCGATCCTCAAGGTATGACTGCAGCCGAACCGCCGCCACCCTCTCGATCACCTTGCCCATAAATGGGACATTAGCGATCGGACGATAATTGCTCAAATCGTCCGCCGCAAGGCCCGGTTTCTTCAGAATGGGCTTAACCACCGTCTCCTTCAGACGAGAGGGAAATACCCCCTCGCTGAAGGAGGCGGTGGCGATGGCAGAAGCCCATTCGGCCATGGTCCCACTGGCAGCTTTAATGAGCCAGGAAGGGCAAGGGTCGAAAGGAGTAGACGCCGGTCGGCAATGCGCCATAGCCTTAGAGGCCTCGACAGCGGAAACAGGCCCAAACTCCTCCAACCGAGGCGACGAAGGCGGACCAGCAACCGGGGATGCCGGGCAGTGCTACCACAACCGGAGTCAAAACCGGCACGGATGGCCTCAATCTTGGATCTAAAAAAGGCTGCGAAATTCTCGCTACTGAAATCAGTAGGAGGAGGCCTAACCAGACTAGGATTGGCGAGGTCTCGAACCACCCGGAAGAGCTCTGCCTGGCGGTTAGAGGCCTCACCAATTCTCACGGAGAAGAAAGATGACTTAGCCTCCGTGATCGCGTTGGAATAGCGACTAGTCTGGGAATCAACAGCAGCCTTACTAATAACCGTCCGGGTTTTTCTCCAGCTGCGCTCTAGCCTTCTCCTCACCTGCTTCATTGCCCGGAGTTCCCCCGTGAACCACGGGGAGGACCGGGCTCGGCAACGGAGAGGGCGCTTAGGGGCGATCCGGTCTATGGTGTGGGCAGCTGTTTCAAACCAATGGTTCGCCACTACCTCGGCCGGAGCGCCAGTCAGTCCGCCAGGAAACTCCCCGAATTCCTCCTGGAACCGCTGGGGGTCCATGAGTCTCCGGGGACGGGCCAAAACAGGGGCCCGAGGGTCCCCGCGGGGGGGAGCCGCGATCGCCAAAGAGAAAGATAGCAGGTGATGGTCCGACCATGACACAGGTAAGGAGACAAAGTCCCCCACCTCCAGACTCGAAGTCCCCGACATGGAGGAAAAAACCAGATCCAGGGTATGACCAGACCTGTGTGTGGGACAAACAACATGCTGGGATAGACCCATGGAAGCCATGGATTCCATGAACTCCAGAGCTGCACCGGAAAGTCCACCGCCAACGTGCACATTGAAGTCACCCGCAACCAGAAGGCGCGGGGACCTCAATAGCGCAGCAGCGATGAACTCCGAGAGCTCTGGTAGGGATTGGGCTGGGTTGCGGGGAGCGCGGTAACCCAGTACAATACCAAATCTATCCCGCTGCCCCACCAGCAGGTGAAGGCATTCTAACCCCTGGCTGACCAATGTCGAGGCCCTGCTAACATAAAAAGAATCCCGATGGACGATGGCGACTCCCCCCCCCTTCTGACCCCCTGACCTTCCCACCCCCAGGACCAGATACCCAGGAGGGCAAAGCTGAGAGAGGGAAGCTCCCCCATCATCGCCCACCCAGGTCTCGGTAATAAACGCCAGGTCAGCCCGGCCGTCAAAGATGGCATCATATATGACGGGGATCTTATTGCAGACTGACCTGGCATTCAACAGGAGGCAGGAAAGGCCAGGGGCGCTGGGGGAGTGACTCCTGGACACGTGGCAGGGAGCAGAGGGGTCAGAACGGGGGACAGGCACAAGCTGCCTGACCCGAGTTCTTCTTATCCGACTAACCCCTCTACTACAAGCGTACCGCCCACGGCCCGACACAGTTGGTATATGAGTCCCTGCAAGCATGGCGGCCCTGGAGGGAAAAAAAAAAAAAAAAAAAAAATACAGTATACAATATACGATAACCACTAAATCTATCGCACCTAACAATACAAAATCAAATAAAATTACTACAAACAATACAATTGAAACCCAACAAAAACGATAAAACAACAATAAAGGTGCGATGAAATTACAATAAAAAGAAATACAATACAAAGAAAAACAATAAAAAATACAACATACATCCGCCTAGGAGAAGATGAGATCGTAGGGGAGACAAGGCAAGGAAGATGGAACAGGAGACTACGGGCGTGAATAAGGGAACTAGGAAGGGAAGGGAAAGACAGCCAACCATCCGCGACTCAACCTGTCGCCTTAAGGTCACTTCGGCCGTCCGTTGGCGACCAATCTGCCCTCTGAGTTAATAAACGGCGGCAATACCCCGGCGGCCGCCCTGCCGCCCGAGATGGTGGAAGGTGGAACCAAAGGCGCCCCAACGGCGGTCGACCCGCCAGCCAAGATGGAAACAGTAGAAATTCGCTGGCGGCCGACCAGGCGTTCAAATTGGCAACACGCCGGCGGCCGACCGGCCGCTCGAGAAGGTAACGACAGCAGATCGCCGGCAGCCGCCCAGCCGCCCGAGATAGTAACGACACAAATCGCCGGCGGCCGACCAGCCACCCGAGATAATGACCAGCAACAGATGACAGCGGTACACCGGCGGCCGACCTGCCGCCCGAAACCAATTCGCCGGCGGCCGACCTGCCACCCGAGACCGGTTCGCCGGCGGCCGACCTGCCGCCCGAGACCAATTTGCCGACGGCCGACCAGCCGACCAGCCGGCCGAGATGGTAACAGCCCAAATCGCCAGCGGCCGACCAGCCGCCCGAGTTAATGGCCGGCAACAGATGACAGCGGTACGCCGGCGGCCGACCTGCCGCCCGAAACCAGTTCGCCGGCGGCCGACCTGCCGCCCGGGACCGGAATGGCCCGCGGCCGACCAGCCGCCTAAATGATTAGGCTGGGGTGCGGACCGGGGTGGATCCACCGGCTCCTAAGCGGCCAGGGGGGGGAGGCAGATGGAAAAACCCCAGCCCCCAATGGCAGGCCCGCCCTAGGCGAACCGCCACAAGGCCATAGTGGGAGGACCGCCGGGAGAAACGCCGGCGCCGCCATGTTGGATCCCAAGCCGGGCGCCGCCGGCTAGCTAAACTAACCGGAGGGGAGGCAGCTGGAAAAAAACGCCATCGCCAGCGGGTCCCATCCAAGATGAGACCCCGCGGCGGCCGGGGAGGGGGGGAGGCGGATGGAAAAAAGCCTACCCCCAAAGCTAGAGAGAATCCCAATAGCTCCCCAACGGCGGCCGGAGGTGAGGCGAGGCGAAGAGAAAAACGCCAACCCCCTGAGGCGCCCCGGCAATCGGCACGCCGCAACAAAGAACAAGCAGCGGCGGCCTGAGGGGGGGCAGATAGAAAAAGAACGCCAACCCCCAAACAACGGGCAGACAGCCAGGCCACAAAAGAGAGCTGCCGGGGAAAACTCCGGGCGCCGCCATGATGGAACCCAAGGCGGCGAACGCCCGGGCCAAGACCGGCAGCCAAGATGGGGCGGGGAACCGGGCCGGCTGGTTGGAAAAGCCCCCGTGCGCCGGGGGGAGGCCGACCGAAAAAGCCGCAGTTCCCTTAGCCAGGTCCGAGTCCGACGAGCGGCAGCCGAACCGACCCCTCACGAGCCCTCAGGACCGTCGGGGGGGGCCGACCCGTATCGCCAACGGGTCCTCCCCATTAAATATGACTTTGTTTTATTTAGAAATCACTACAAGGCTACTAGCAAACAATACTGTCTGTGAAAATACATACTTTCAACACAGTATGAGCAAATATTCATGATAATAATAACAAAGTGAAATGTAGTGATGTTGACAAATAAGAAATAAATATGAAATAAAAATATGAAAAGTTATATTTAGTGTACATAGCATGATAATCTTCATAAAAGAAGGTTGCTATCTTTAGTAATAACAAATTATGCTATTGAAAGTTTTGTGCCCCTCACTTGCCAATACAAAAAGGTTGATACCTCAAAAAAGCAAAGGTTCCCAAATATCAGCATCAGCTCTATATTGCCGAATTGCTATTCTGGATGTTGAATATATGCCATACGTGACGAATGAAAGAAGGGCATGAGTCAAGTGGATAGAGGGACGCTCTTCTCCCTCTCACAAAATACCAGAACAAGGGGACATACACTCAAATTGAGGGTTGGGAGGGTGAGAACAGACAAAATAAAATGTTTTTTTTTAAACCCAGCATGTTGTTAGTCTGTGGAACTCTCTGCCACAGGATGTGGTGATGGCATCTGGCCTGGATGCCTGCAAAAGGGGATTGGACAGATTTCCTGGAGGAGAAGTCCATCACAGGTTACAAACCATGATGATGTGTCATCTCCAGGCTTAAAACCAGGGTACTTCAAGGACCAGGCGCAGGGGAGTGGTATCAGGAGATAGATATCTAGTCTCGTGCGCTCTCAGACACATTTGGTATGGCCACTGTGAGATACAGGAAGCTGGACTAGATGGGCCTTTGGCCTGATCCAGCATGGCTCTTCTTATGTTCTTAAGATTGAAGGGGAACACCGTTTTGTTCTCTTTAAAGAAATAGATTTTTTTTTTTAGGGTTACCGAGTTAGCACATAGCAGCTCAAACTGATGGGGCTTGTCTACAACCTCTAGAGGTTAAGTGAATGCATATCTGGGTATGGAGCAGCACTTTATTCTGATAGTCACTTCAAATTTTATATGTTTAGACAGAGGCTGGATTTTCATCTCATTGTTGCTCTGTATCCTGCGAGAGATGGTTGAAGCTTCTCTAACCTGTAACAGTGATAGCGAGTATTTGGTGCAGCTTCTTGACAATATTCAGAGGATATTCCAGAAAATTTTAGAATGTGTTGCACTCAGGCTCCGAAGACAAGCGGAGGAAGGAATTCAGGTATTAAGTTCCTTTAAATACTGTATTGGTTTTTATTTGTGATTGTGTGGGAAAGGGAAACTTCAATGTGATACGCTTTGATAATGTGAAGATACTTTGATTTGGATTCCGGCACAGAACAAGGGGGTGGGTTCAATGTCCTTATGGGCCACTTCCTACTCTATGGTTCTATGATATGATATGAAGAGTTTTCCCCTACTCCTAATAATACAAAATGCTTTTAAAATCACTTTTTAAAAGGGTCAACAATAGGTAAAATATAATTTTAAATGGGAAGCCATTTACACCAAACATGGCAATTATGCTGCATGGGTGATGTACTTTAACATTTCATCAGAGCCACTCATGATCTTTTCTCTCAGAATTAATTGTTGTGCTGCTGTATTTGAGGAGTGGCCCATAAAGAAGGTTCCAGGGTACTATCTTTTGTTTTGAATGTCTCCAGCATGCATCATATTTATTTCTTCCTTTATAAAATGAGCATATAAAACAGCCTTTTCAACTAACCTCTAGTGCAGTGGTTCCCAACCTGGGGGTCGGGACCCCTTTGGGGGGTTGAACGGCCATGAGTCAGTGAAGAAAAAGGCACAAATGGCTTGGGTCTGGAGGAGGAGGGGGGAAGGGGGCAAACAGTGAGTTACAGCTTGATAGGTTGGAGTGGATGTCAGTCAATGGCACCGGGGGCTGCAATTGGCTGAGGGTGCCTGCAGAGGGAAGTTCTCCATGGCACCTGGGGCAGTGGCCTGCCAAAGGGGGCTTGTGGCCTCTTCCAAGCAGGGCAAGGGGTCACCTGAACATGAGGAACTGTATTAAAAGGAAGCATTAGGAACGTTGAGAACCACTGCTGTGTGTTAAGGTTCATCATAGTAAAAAGCGTTATGAGCTATCAATCTAAGACTAAGTTAAAAACAGCCAACAATTTGCGCTTGAAATCTTAAGTGGGAACTTTGAGAACTGCATTTCAAGGCTATTGTTTACACTTATATTTCAGGAGATAATGTATGTCTTCTAACTAAAATCATATAAATCATTATTTATATTTAGTATATAGCATGATAGTCTTCAAAAAAGGAGGTTGCTGTTTTTAGTAATAACAAAATATGCTGTTAAATTTTTTGTGCCCCTCACTTGCCAATACGAAAAGGTTGATACCTCAAAAAAGCAAAGGTTCCCAAATATCAGCATCAGCTATATATTGCCGAATTTAGTAAATGGCCATTACACATCACTGATGCAGTGCACCAACTGAATCCAGCAGTTAAAACATCACTTTAAATGGAAAACAATTTACACCGGACATGATAATTATGCTGATGTACATTTTCATGTGTACTTGGTAACATGCCATGGGGGGGGGGGGGAAACAAATTAATGCTTGATAAAGAAATAATGTTGACGTAGTTGTCGTAGCAGACTTTTCTACAGCTTTTTGCATTGTTCCATGATCTTTTTCAGTTCTTCTTAAAGACTGTCTGAAAACAGTGCCCTTACAAAAATATGAAATAAACATTAAGTAGATTTGTTTAAATTGTGTTGTTTAGGTTTGCAGTCTACAATCTAGAATCTTTGGCCAATGGCCAAACAGGTGTTCTGTAGTTCGGTGCCCTGCCGGAGGGGCTAGGCCACCGTACTGCAGCAGAACACCTTTTTGACCGAACCATGGAACCAGAAGTTCATACTCATCTCTTAATCTGTTCTCGCTCATATTGCAACCTGGCCAGAAATGGCTATGTGTGCACTTCTTTAAAAATGTGACCAGTTAATTATGAAGGTGCTGAACTGTGCAGAAATAGCATTACTGAAGCCAAATGGACATAACGATGATTTCTATGAAAAAATGGCATGATTTCTATAATTTTAGATCAATATTATGTCAAATTAAGTTCCCCATTTAATTGATGTGTAACTGAAATACTTAATAATCAAAGAGATAGATAGATAGATAGATAGATAGATAGATAGATAGATAGATAGA
>JAHTLZ010003542.1:75096188-75122505 GCA_023846285.1 Phrynocephalus versicolor
AGATAGATAGATAGATAGATAGATAGATAGATAGATAGATAGATAGATAGATAGATAGATAGATAGATAGATAGATAGATAGATAGAGTCATGATAGGATGCAAATTTTGCTTGAGAAGACTAGATTCATTCCATGTTCATTCATTCCATGTTCATTCATTCCATTTTTTTTGTTTGAAAACTATAAATGAATACAAAAAATATGATTTCTGTTTTCCAATAATCTTACACAAAGTATTAGCTCCATTAGCCATGAGATCTGCATAGAGAGAGTTCAAAGATTCAGTGTGACTTCTTTTAGTACCAGCAAGGTATTTCAGTCAATCTGAAATGCAATCTAGTGGTGTTGTACATGCACAAGTGGGCTAGAATCAGGTTCCACTGCTTCTGCCTGTAAGTGGGCAGTCACTCGCTACCTGATCTAGTCTTCATACCTATTAAGCTAGTGGACACTTTGTGTGCGTCTGTTTCTGCAAAGAAAGGGCATACATTCATGAACGGCTTTGAGTTGACAGACAGACAGAGATAAGAATCTATATATAATGAAACGAATGTTCACTTCTTCTAGTTAATTCACTCTGTCCAAGAGCCTCTTGGAGAATTCATACATATGGTCCAGGATTGTGCTTTGATGTGTCCTGCTGTTCACCACGGAGTCCTTTCTTCCCTGTTAGCTGCAGTAGTTGTGGAGACGGGTTACACCCTACAGTATACGGTACACTGTTTTGTTCTACTGTCTTTCCCTGTAGGAGCTATATATCAGGGCTGGGCAACTCTGTCAGTGTTTTTGATGGGCTAGCTCCAGAGTGGTCTTGGAAGTAGCAAAAAAAGTCCCTAGAGCAGTGGTGTCCAAACTTTGGTCCTCCAGATGTTTTGGACCACAACTCCCACATTTCTTTGTCATTGGCAACACAGGTTTGGAATTCTGGGAGCTGTGGTCCAAAACATCTGGAGGGCCGAAGTTTGGACACCCCTGCCCTAGAGGGCTGCCCTTTGCACATCCCTCTCTGTGTGACTGTGGGAGAAATGGGTGGTGTCAAGCAAGTATGCATGGGCCTATTAGACAAATGGGGAAGGGGAACTGATTTTTCTACTAAAGTATTATTATTATTAATAATAAAGGAGCAGCCCCTTAAGTTCAAAACCAAAGCTCACAGAGACAGCGCTTTTTCATTTATTTTAGGTTGCCCTAATGTCTTGTCAATTATTGTCTCTGTTAATGGCCAGTACTCTATTGAATGAAAGGTCCTGTCACCATGCAATATTAATGTCTTCACAAAAGTCACCATTGTGTGATAATTCCTGTGAACAAAAGCCATCCTCCAAGTGGTGCAGTCCCACATTCTATTATGTTGGCAAGACATTCTACTCCACGGAAGTTCGGTAGGACATTGGCCAATATAATTTCCTCAGAGAGCATTCTGGCAATATCGGGGAGAAAAGTGGAATAAAAACCAATCATAGAATAAGGGACTGGTTTATTTTCCATGGCTTCAGAGACTAGGACACGGGGCAGTGGTCTCAAACTGCAGGAAAAGAGATTCAATTTAAACATTAGGAAGAATTTCATGACAGTTAGAGCTGTTCAGCGGTGGAATATGCTGCCATAGAAGGTGGTGGAGTCTCCTTCTTTGGAGGTTTTTAAGCAAAGGCTGGGTGGCCATCTGTCAGGAGACCTGTGATGGGGGTTCCTGCATGGCACAGGGTTGGACTAGATGGCCCTTGAGGTCTCTTCCAACTCTATGATTCTAATCAAACAATACTTCTACAATATTTTGGGTGGACTCCCCTTCACATTATGTCATGCAAAGTAGCTGAACGGATAGGGGAAGCAGGAAGAGGACTATAAAATGTGATGGGAGTATTAAAAACTGAAAGTATGAGTTCAGACTGAAGGATGGCGGTGTCTTGTTACTACTTCCATTGGGCAATGGCAGATCCCAACTTGTTAGGAAACAAAGAGGGAAACAGTGGTAGCCATAATAAGTAGGGGAGGAGGAGTGGGAAGTCAACACAGCAGCCATATCACCCTGAAGCCCAATCTCTTCAGATCTTGGAAGGTGAGCAGGGTCGGGCCTGATTAGTACTTGGATGGGTGACCACGCAGGAATACCAGGCACTGTAGGCTGGGCATCAAAACAGTGGATCTGTCTAGCCAAGTGGGATAAACGCTAAAGAAAAAAAGAAGGAAGAGCAAGAAATGAATTGCTTCAAGATTGTAGATCCTGTTGTTTCTTGTTATGAAGCCACTGATCTAAACTTTCAAGACTCCTGGTTTTGTGGACTCCTAAAGAATATAGCTATATTTCTTCTGCTTCAGGTATCAAACCTAGAAGAGCTAACTGTACCTAAGAGTTTTTCAGACCTCCCTCCACTTTCCAGTGCTTTAATAACAATAGTGAACAAGTCTGCAAATGTGGTCAGGTAAGCAGTCTCTGATACTTGATAATGCATCTTTGAAACAGTTTTAGCTGTTTTAGGGACATTTCTGCTCACGTTTCTGCTCACACTGGATGAGCGCAACCTCATCAACTTTTCAATGCCAGTGCTTCATTTAGCCAGTTGAAAAGGGTGATTGAGAATAGAACTGAAGCAAAGTTTTAATTGTTTATAAATTGACAGAGCATTAATGGGTAATATCCTGTTCACGTGCTGTGTAACAGAAGGCTGGTGACGTCACCAGGCACTAAAAATGTCCAGTTGCCCCTCTTACAAAGGACCCAAGTCTCCTGAGGAATCCCTTTCATCATTGGGAACTAATGGGGCAGCATGACTGTAGGAGGAAATCTTTATTTTCCAAAAATTGCTGCAATAAATTCATCCTATTTAGTGCTGATTTTCAGATACTAAAAGGGTTCTTCTCCACTCCATGGCCCTCAACACCTTCCTCAGTACTAAAGAGATCCCACAGAAGCTTTGGAAGGGGGACTAGACATTTTTTTTTATTTCTCAAAAAAAAAAAAAAAATCACTGCAACTGATGATGTCATCAGACTTCCGCAGCACAGAAGTGAAAGCAGGATTTCAGGCCATGTCTGTCCTGCCAAATGTCCATGTGCTTTGACTGTCATGTTTCCCATGTTTTATATGGTATTTAACTTGACGTCCAAAAAAAAACCCTCAAAATTTGGGCATCATGCTCATTCTAATCTGAAATCACTCTCTTGAGTTTAGTATTTTTGGAGGTGTATCTTTACTAGAGATGGGCACGACTCAGCGAAATGTTTGTTTTTGTTTTTCGTTTTCATTACGCAACGAAAACGAAACGAAATTTTTTTGCCGTGTTTTTCGTTTTCGTTACGGCAGACACATTGCATTGAAAGAATGCTAACGAAAACGAAAAATGCGGAAAAACCCCGAAAAACGAAAATGAACCGAAACAGACCCCCTAAACGAAAAACGAAAAATTATTTTTTTGAGTCGTGCCCATCTCTAATCTTTACAGAGCAACAATTAAGGAAAAAGTTTGGCTAAGCGCTGTTCCTGATTAGAACAGTACTGGAACGGCTGCGGTTTCGTTAGATTGCTTGCCGAACCACCTCATTCAATTAGTGATAGTTATACTTTGGCCCTTGAGATACTGGACAGATTTATGTGAAGTCAAGAGAAGGTCTACTTCCCTTTTCTTTGACTGCTTCTTGAACTTTCTCCTTTCTCTTTGCCCATGAGTAGCAGGCTCTTCTGCTGTAGATGCAGCTGCTTAGATGCTTCTAAAGGCAGAATGGATAAATAAGGTGCTGCGAAGGTGCTGCTTCTAACTTTCAGATATATGCAGTCTATATTCATTTAGATTTGGAATATTGTATGCTGTATACAAGTTCTTTAATTTACAGTTTTCTTGATCAAATTCCTTCCAAGACTGTTTCACAAGTGTCATACTTGATATCCATATGTGTCCTTTTTCTAGTGATCCTTTTCTACCAGAACCATCTAACTTCATGAGAAAACTATTGTGTGGATGTGGGTTTTACTGATAAAGGGCATTTAGCTTGCATTTTCATTTAGCCAAATACATAATCTGCAAATACAACACCTGAAGCGGAACAGGATTCTTCTGTATTTTTCTTGCTCATATAGTTGATTTCATGTTTTAGGATTGCACGCTCATGTTTTCTGTGTCGGATTAGCTGAAAGCTAGAAGCAATGCATGATTCATAGAACGTTCAGAGGGCATTACAGTCAATTGTTGCTGGTGATGTGATGAAGTGATGTGCACCACCTACATGGATATCACAGTGGCAGGCACTTAAAAGGGAAGGTTCAGTATTAAGCAGCATTAATTGTGGAAAAGAAGCAGTTGGCATGCAAAGGTTTGTCAGTGACTCACGCCGAAAGCAGCAGCGAAGGAAATGTTGATGTTGGTTAATCATAAGCAACCTCTGAACTGCTATTGTAACAAAGATGAATGTAACTCGCTGGTAATTAAGCAAGGCATTTCTAGGCAATGTGGGGAATTTTTTTTCTTCATGTTTCAGGAACATCTTGTTCACCCATGATGAATTCAAGGCTGAATTTAGGAGGCTGGATTTTCATTTCCATAGGAGATGAAAAGAATATAAAGGGCATGACATCAGAGGGATAGTGTGACCCATTAAATATATTGAGAACATAAGGAAAGAGCTATTTAATTGAAAAAATATTCAGAAGAATTGATAGCTACAAACTGGGTGTCAGCCAGTTGGCAGCCAGGAATTTTAGAATAGAACTTATGAAGATTTTGCAGATGGCTCTTAAGTGTAAGGTCCCTGAACATTCATGTTTTTAAAACTGAATTTATATTTTGATAATCTAGCTGCTTATTCTTGTTTGACCATATTTAGTGCCTGTCCTATTCTTTCTTAGATCTTTTTTAAAAGAGTTAAAAGAATCCATTGAGTCTGAAGAAATTGAAGGGATTGTTAGCATTACAGCAACTGTGTATGTTGTGGCTTTAATTAAAGGTAAGTGGAATTAATTTCACTGAATTTCACTGACAGTTGTGCAAATTTTATTCTCATTTCGGGACTCCCAGCATGCTTTCAACACTCTTATATTGGAAGCTATATAATGGATGCAATGTTTATTTAAACATTTATAGTCTGCCCCGCATCATAGAATCTTATGGTACTGATAATTGTTTTAAGTCACCAGGAGCTGGGATTAAGTGAAAACTCTCACAGGTGTGACACACAGAGTCCTCCTGCCATGTCTTATCTTCAGATCAGAACATCTTAGCCTGTTAAATTCATTCCTTCGGTCAGTTTGTATCCTGCCCATCTAGCAGAAGGGTTCTAAAGTTTTTTTGATGCTGCAAACCAAATGGACTGGAAAATACTCCAAAGGAATCTCTTCCTACTGAGTGTACGTTTGTGAGAATTGCAAATACTCAATGGAAGCAAGTGTAAACTCATGCGTATTAGGGCAAACATTGCACCTTCTCATGGATATAGTGCCTGAAATTGTTATGACTAACCAGATCTTAGAGTCATGATGGATAACTGAATTAAAATACCAATTTAATCTGCAGTGGCAGTGGGGCTAATTCTAAGGAGAATGCCAGGGATGATTAAGAAAGAAGTAAACAGTTAAACTCATGCATAACAACTTGAACAGACTGTTGAAGCACTTAGAATCTAGAAAATTCTTTTTGGGACACACCCATTAGAACTGTTCTTTGTTCCAAATCACTATACAGTAGGACCCTGGTATCCACTGATTCAGTTATCCACGGTTGGCAGAGGGAAAAAATTAAATAATTCAGCAGCCACAAAGCAAGCTGTTGTCACAAACAGCATCTGTAAAGCAAGCTATTGTCACAAATAGCATCTGTAAAGCAAGCTACTGTCACAAACAGCAGCCATAAAGCAAGCTACTGTCAGGAAACAGCAGTTTGGAGATGGGTGGGCAGGCGTTCTCTCTTATCCACGGGAAGGCCTGGAACCAATCCCCAGCGGATACTGGGGTCCTACTGTAATACATTTTAAATCAAAAGGCATCAAGAACTTGAGCCAGATTTCAAGACACAAGAGAGTGCTGTCCAAGCTTATTCTTAGAGAAGGCCCATGGAAATCTGTAAGATTTCATTTAATAAGGCTCAGAAAGGCTCACTGGTAATAAACATACCTTGTTTTTCATCAGGTAAACATAGGCTTTCACTTGTAAAGGACATTGCGTTGGCCCTTCAAAGGAAGTTAACCTCATACAGTGATATTACCAAGGAGGAGGTTAGCAATGTGCAAAGGTAAGCTTTTTGGAGGGTTAAGTATTTTCCCATAAAATCTGATGTTAGATGCTGCCTTAGGCATGATTTCTGTAATCTCAACATGAGAAAGACTGTTCTTAGCACGTTAAGTTGCACAGACTCATTGAATTTGTGCTTTTCATAAGTGCTTTTCTCATCCTGCAGTGTTTCCCACCTAGTTGAGGACAACGCTGTCAATTCTCTTATCAGGACAAAACAGCTTTTTATTGGATTTTCTAATGGAAACGCTAGATTGCCTACTTCAGACAAACCATCGTTAAAAGTTTAACCACAGTTTAGGCTTGGGATGAAGGGAAATTTGGACAAGGTGGAAATGGAAGGGAAAACCTACAAGCCCCCCTCCCAGCCATGCTTGAAGATATGATATGTAACTTGTTCTGCAATTAACTCTCACCTAGGGCGGCATCTAGATACAGCCACTGTCTTTCCCAGTACAAGTTTATGTCAGCATTTCTGAAATCCTGAATGCATCAAGGGGAAAAAACATGTATAGGTGGATAGGCTAATCTTTTGTAGATCTCCTTTTGGCTCATTTCTTTTGTACCCATGAGTCCTGGTGGTGGTGGTGGGAATATCCCACATACGTGGCTGCACGCAGAGTCGTTTTTAAAAGAAGCAATGCCTTTTTGTAATCATTTCTTTGATACCTAGATAACCATGAATAACATGCGCTCCTGGGGTGGCCAAAGAAGATCACTGTGTTAGGGCCCTGATGAATGAAGATAAATGTAAGCACTAATAGTGCTGAGAAACAAATTAATTCTAATTTGACATTCAACCTTTTGCATAAGAACATCAGAGGAATCATACTAAGCAGATGTTTGAGTTTATGGAAAGCAATATTTGCTTATTTGCCAGTCATTGGTATAATTTAATGCAGCTGCTTATTGCTGTTTTTTTCTTCTTCCCCCCAGAGTCTTGTATGAAACTGCAATGAATATTTTGGATGAAATGCTGAGTCCTTGACCAAATGATTATTAGCATGTTAAGAAAATGGGAAACAATATGCGCTCAGACCTTTCAGAGAGAACCTAATTCTTTAAAATGTACAATATTTTGTGTTATATGGAAGAACAAAGCTATTTTGATCAGTGCTGCTTGTGATTGTTGCACACATAATATTTAAAAGCAAACTTGTATGTTTATTTTATAATTGTCAAGAAAGTATACTTAGATGCTCAATATTTTTGTACATTGTATTAAATATCATTCGTATACCAGAGATAGCTTTTGTATGGATCTCTCTCTCTTACACATACATGCACGTATACACACACACACACACACAATTATTCCATTGCTCTTTAAATAACACCCAACCCCTCTACATTAAAATGTTTGGAATAATGATATTAGATCTACATGAGATCCATCTATTCAGTGCAAAATTAATGCAACCAACTGTTGATAATATAAGAAATATCATAACTTATCTTTATGTATATTTCATATACCTGAACGGAATATTGAGTATTTTTAAATGGGACAGATACAGCAATGCCTACATGCTTGTTTGAACATTGGATGCAGAATAATTGAGGGGAAAAATGTAGTTCAGTTGTTTGTATCCATATTTTAATAGCTGCTGGGAAAGATGGTCCCTACTCCTTGTATACAAAGATCTACAATTCTCCCTACATTGACTGTGCTGGTTGGCAAATGAAACACTACATGCCATTCATCTACAACAGGAGTGATGAACATTTGCCTCTTCTGATGGCATCATCACTCTGCCATCATGCCTCTCTATTGGTTTGATGTGCTGAAAATAATAGTGATTTGATTTCTCATAATTGAACTACAACATCTGGAAGGCCATCGGCTTCCAATCTGGTTTACACCTTGGAACACCACAGCTGGTTCAGCCTCAGCTCACACCACCAAGGACCTGCTGCAAATAAACATTTGCCATGTAAAAGAAGAATCCTCATTTCAACAGGCTCTTGTGATATCAGATTTGACACTTTGGAACTGGTTTTCTTTGTCAATGGAAGTCATGCTGACACAGCATCTGGGTTTGAAAATGGGTAAATTCTCTTGCCCGCAAAATTCTGTGGCTTGCCTGTAACACATTATGTTAGGACAGTCAGCTGTGGGCATACCTGTTGAAGAAGAACAAGTTAAAGGTTTTAAATTGAGTATGCACATGTGTGTCATTTGCACTTTTCTGCTGAATGCTTGTACTGGTGACACAGAATATCAGCTTCAAGGGGTCAAATCACTGTTTCCTATCAGGCAACTCCTAGTACTGAAGTCTTAGGAATCCAAGATGGATGCAAGCAAGGTTAAGTACAACAAACAATCCAAGGGAAATCCAGAAGTAGAAAAAACTAAAGCAGAAGTTGTAGTAGAGTTCAACTAGTGATTCAGGAAGATCAGATTTAGGGGATCCCTGGTCAAGCAGAAATCAAAAAAGAGCAAGCAGTCAAGAATGGTCCACAGGTCAAATGACAGACTCCAAGATCAGGTGGTGGTAGATAAATTTCAAAGTCAGATGACACAGTCTATATAGGCCAGCATGCCTTGCTTCTACCAGAAATACTCTCCAAGGACTGAGATAGCAAATTTCTGGTGCTCAGACATCTCGCACTGCTGAACTGCTTGGGCTCCACCCAAAGTTCAACTGTAGGCATTGCCATCTCAGGCAGAAATTGACCACTCTTGCACTTTTTCCTTTTATACTATAGGAGCCTCTACTAACAAGTCCAACCTTGCTGAAGCTTTTGACTGGTGCCCTTGAGTGGATCATGTCCTTCTTGTAGACTTTTCCAACTTCATGGTCATAGTGTCTTTATGTAGGGTATAGCCTCCTGTATCCCCAACGGTCTTGGGTCCACATATGCAGATGCATCTTCAAACCCGGAAACCTCAGACTTGTCCTCTATTGAGTCCTCTGGCAAGGGCAAAAATCATTGGATGTGTGCTTGGTTTCGGAGGCCTCACTCGTTAGCCACTAGCAACTGAGATCCGGAGTAAGAATCTGCTGCTGTGTCTGGAGTAGGGATCTGAAACTTTGAAGCCATACCACAATGGGAACACAGTGAGTGAAATTGGAATATTTGCTCTTTCTGCTTTAATCAACTTAAATTTGATATATACAGTGCATAGAGCATGTAACCTGTCATGTAAATGTAAATCTATGCCATAACTCTCAGAAGCCTTGGTTTTAATCAAATAATAATTTTGTGCATAAAACAAAATAGGCATATACTAAATCATTGTTTGGTTGATTCCATTCGTGCACTTGGTCAATACTATTGGTCTGTTTAATCCAATATTGTCTACTAATTTATTGTTTGCAGAGATCTGCCACTGAAGTTAGACTCTCCATAATTTTCTTGGTTAATATTTATACACTTAATACGAGAAGTGCAGACTGCAGTTCCTACTATGTCTTCTTCTGAGCAGATTTAATTTTGATCGTATTTGATAACAATCTTGGCATTTTCATTTAAAGTTTCCAGAAAGAAATATTTCTGTGTTATGCCACCCAATACATCTTCTTGGCATTTGTCTCCTTTTTACTTCTGCTGACGTAAACAAAATTTTAAAAATCTGTCACCAATGAAACTACATTGCTAATCTAAAACAAAATAGTCTGAAATTGTTCTCTGATATATACTGTGACTCTTGTTTTTAGTTTTTGTTCCTTTGAATGACTAATGGAAACCATTCTGGTTCAAAATGAGTCTATTGTTCATACTGTCAAGAAGGAGCGTTATCTGCAGATTTGTGGAGACTACTCGTAGTATCTGTGTTCTGAATAGAATTGGGTGGAGATTTTCTCTGATACTCCCTTGAACTCGTGATGGCAACGATATGAGGCTTGTTTCACATCAACACTAAATATTTGAAATTTCTTTTTAAAGCCCTAGCTCCCTTGTGTTTTTATGTAATACAAAATTAATCTTCCCCCGGCTTAGATTCCACACCTTGAAATGCGGCACATTCTTTTACCTTCTTGACATTGTTTTTGTTTTGATGAATTTCAGTTGGAGGATTTTGACAATATGCAGAAATGTGAAGCCTGCCATCTGTACAACTAGACTTTCAACTGTGTTTTCTCTAGATAATGATGTGATCAAGGAGGATTCCATTATTGAGTCTAGGGACAAGGTTAGCGCCTCTGAAAATCAGTCCCACACATCTAGAAGGGAAATAGTTGTGAGACGATTCCCTGGTCTTTTGTAGACCCAAATGCGTTCTCCAACCTTTGACTCTCCTTGTTGAAGTAATTTGCTTAAACTTGTTCAGCTGTACAAGTTCTATTCTCAACACAATACTGTATTGTGAGTTTGATTCTGTTTCTAGAACAGCAGCCACAAACATCTTGTTCTGGTGACTTGTTTCAGTTGTAATTTACTTCAGTCTCTGGGCTCCTATGCTTACTCTCCACACTCATTTTCTTCAGCACTCCAGTTGTGATCAGGAGATAAAACTGTTCATTGTCATCTGTTCACTGAGCACAATTGTTTTTTTTTATCCAAACTCAAGCTGGGACCAGTGTTTGCTAAGATTTGAGGAAACAAATCAACTTCTAATCATGGTTAATTATCCTGTCTTCTTTCCCTCATCATAGTTAGAGTTAATAACAGTTCTCGGTTGAAACAAAACACATAGCTTCAGTTAAGTCAGTGGTTCTCAACCTTCCTAATGACACAACCCTTTAATACAGCTCCTCATGTTGTGGTGACCCCTTGCCCTGCTTGGAAGAGGCCACAAGCCCCCTTTCACAGGCCACCTCCGCAAGTGCCATAGAGAACTTCCCTCTACAGGGACCCTCAGCCAATTGCAGCCTCCAGTGCCATTGACTGACTTCCCCTCCAGCCTATCAGGCTGTAACTCACTCCTCCTCCTTCCTCCCCCTCGTTCTCCAGACCCAAGCTGTTTGTGCCTTTTTTCCCACTGGCTCATGGCGACCCCTGGGAAATGGTCGTTCGACCCCCAAAGGGGTCCCGACCCCCAGGTTGGGAACCACTGCAGTAAGGGAAGATGGAAACAAATTTATCCTAGTAGTGGCAGCCCTGGAGTAGCAGGGCTACTAGCAGCTCCCACCTTACCTTTGATGAAGGGAACTGATTGCTCCTGCCACAATGGGAAAGCCTTCACCACATTCTTGTGGCCAGTCCTCAAACAACTTTGTGTTGATCTTCATTGCTCTTAGTTATTTGGATTGCTGATGTTCCCACCACAGATGTTTTGCTTCCTGCTCCAGAATCTCTGATTCATGCCTAACTCTTGGGCCAAGCAGCACAACTCCTTCTTGGCCTCTAGCAGTTCTGCGTCTGGTGTGACATGGAGAGGCCAGCACCATTGCCGCAGTCACCACTCATGAGTGAGAGGGGTGGGTCCTTTTTTCAAACAATATAGTTCCAGGCAAGGTCACTAGCAATGGGAAAATGAATTTTATGAAGGGGGTGGAGATCATGGACATCACTCTCTCTCTCTCTCTCTCTCTGTGTGTGTGTGTGAGAGAGAGAGAGTGTGTGTGTGTGTGTGTGTGTGTTTGTCTTTCTTATTTATCTCTACCAAATTACATCAAGTGGGCATTTCCTGGCCTTTGGCCATGGGGGTGAGAGGTGAGGATCTGCAAGTAGATTTTGCTTCTTGCCTCAAGTAGCAGGAGAGCTTGGACTATCCCTGCATAGCTTTAGAATATAATTGAGTGCAGCATTCCTTACCATTAACTATCTAGCTGTCTAACTGGGTTGGTAGCCTGCATTGTGCCTAACTTATTGGGTTATTCAGACACAGCTTTGCCTAGCTTGGCAGTTTGTTTGTTTGTTTGTTTGTTTGTTTATATACTGCCAGATTATCCCAAAAGGGAACTCAAGGTGGTTAACAAGTGTAAAATTCGACAATACAGAGTTCAAAAGAATAATTGATTCTAAAAAAAATGAACATAAAGATAATGAACAACCAACAGCGGAACCCAAAATTAAAAAAACAGAAAAACTAAAACAGTCAGAATGATAATACTAAAGCAAAATGGTGAAAGAAAAACGGGCAGACATGAAACTCAAATCCCTACTCAAATAAATCAACCCCCTTGATTGCCGAACATAGCCGCATAGAGCCAGGTTTTTAGTAACTTCTTAAACGCTGAGGGACTCCGCAGTCCTAATGTTGCTCAGGAGGCGGTTCCACAATGTGGGACCAGCCACAGAGAAGGCATGGTTCCTGGTGGAAGTTTTAGGCGCCTCCCGGGGGTTGCGATCCGGAGGGCATGGGACTGTGATGTTGTTTTTGCCAAACAATTTTTGTTTCCTGGCTGTGGGTTAAAAAAAGAAAGGATTATAGTTTATAGAAAAGCCGATGTTGATCTTGGATGATACGCTCCGTCAGATATTCTGGTCCCAAGCATTGGAGGGGTTTGTAAATCAAAACCAATACCTTGAAGCTTATTCGGGAGGCAACGGGTAGCTAGCTAGTGCAAACGGGCTATAATGGGGGTGATGTGGTCGAATCGACCAGCACCAACCACCAATGGCCACAGCATTCTGCACCCGCTACAGTTGCTGAATAAGGGTCAAGGGGAGCCCCATGTAAAGAGCGTTACAATAGTCTATCCTTGAGATGACCAGCGCTTGCATGTTGTCATTATGAACTTACTTCCTACTCAGGAAGGGATGTTATGCTGGAAAGGACGCCGACAATCTGAAATTTGGCTTCTCCGGGGAAGAGGCAATCTTGCAAAAGACTGCACAGAAGAACGGGTTTCTGTTCAAGCTAATTCCTGATAGGGTTTTGTTAACATTAGCTCAGCTCAAAATATGCTGAAGTAAACACTAAGCAGATGCTTAGGTCTTCAGTTAACTCTCACTTATCATTAGCATTTTCACTTAACGCAAGCTTTATCTCTGCCTATTCTCTCAGGTAAACTCTAATTGTACTTCCAGTGGCAAACTTGAAATGAAGCTCCCTTTTCAACCTATGTTCCAGCTGCTGTTCTGTGGCAATATTTAGAATCTATTATCATTTAGGTTTTGCCTATGAGATAGGATAGACTTCACTAGTTCCTCAAAAAAATAAATATTACTACATATAAAAATTGGTATTTCCTGAGGCTCATTCAAAAAAAAATTTAGGCAACTCACATTAATAATTCAAATAAAAATATTCATCTCTTTTATATCTGAGATAAGAAAGATTAAGGACTCTTGGTTGGCCGAATAAAGATATTATCACAGTATGGATTTGGGGAATTCTTATGACCAGACCTCAAAACCCTTAATTCCATATTATTCATAATTCCAACAGTGAACTGACAAATTAAATATATATTTAAAAACCTGAAATGTTAAAACTTCAGATCATAACAAGACATTGGGCAAATATAAATATTTAAAATTTATATGAATATTTGATTATTCCTCCTTCCAACCAAAGTACCGTAATTACTTTAACCCTCTAGTTCATAAAACAATTATTGATTGCTAAATTCAATGTAGTTTATCTTTTAGCTTCTTTCCAACGGACTGAAAAAATAAAAAGCAAGACAGTCGTGCAAATATTTGTGATTCATACTGTATTTAGAGATGTATTTGACTGTCTTATAAATTTGGCACAATCCTAGCTCAATGGTAGCAATTTGTTTTGTTGTAAACCTTACCTCTTAAAAATGATCAGTTGGTTCCAATTTACAAAGAAATGCACTGTGCAACCCGTGATGGAACAACCCCACCTGGTTTTTAAATATATAATACACTCTCTTTCTGTATTTGTGTAGCACATCTTGTAAAGCCTTAATCTTCTCTACACCCCATAAACACACAAATTTATACAGTGGTATGATAGTGATGTTTGTTTTCCTTTGGAGAGAAGGAACTAACAGAACAAATATGTATTGGAATATGCTTTTACTATGGATTTCTCACTTGGTTTTCTAAAGATCCAGGCTCACCAATTCATAGTTCAGCGTTTGTCTACATATAATTGCTGTATATATAATGCTTTATGTAACTTTTTGTGCAATTATCCTGTGCCACATTTCCTTAGTGTTTTTTTCAATGAAACTTTGATTTACCACAATGACATTTTCCTTCCCTTTGAATGAGTCCCTTCTCAGTGTGGTTTATTTTATTTCACATTGATGTTCCTGAATTATCTTTCTGCAATCACCAATTGATTTTACCCAGTACTGTTCAACAATGGCCCAAACCACTACTAATATTGATTTTGAAGGTATTTCTGTAGTCAATACTAGAAGGGGCAAAAACCTCAGCAGACAGCTTTGATATAACAAAAGTGTGTTATTTATTCTGGTAGTTCTGCATCTGTGTTTGATCGAAAATTACTTATAAGTGTAACTTACAACATTTCCGTAAGATCAAGGTACCTATAAACTCATACTGTATAGCCATGTTTCTTTTGTCCCAGACACATGGTTGTGTATTTGTATAAACCATGGATGGTGTTAGTTGTGATTTTGTTCTAGGTGCTAGTCATGGTTATTTTTAATTATACATTCTTCCCCTGCCATGGCTGACACCATAACCTCTAGTTATGTGTTGTCTCAATTGCGTGGTGGCTCAGTGGACTAAGGCACCGAAACTGTAGACTGCAAAGTTGGCAGCTTGGCAGTTCGAATCCCGGGTGCCACGCAGCGGAGCGAGCTCCCGCTGATAACCCCAGCTCCTGCCAACTTAGCAGTTCGAAAGCATGTAAATGCAAGTACAGTAGATAAATAGGTACCGCCGTAAAAAGCGGGAAGGTAAAACAGTGTTTCCTTGCAGCCATGCCGGCCACATGGCCATGGACTTGCACAGCCCTGGCTATTCCGGCTTGAATACGGAGATGAGCACCGCCCCTAGAGTCGGACACGACTAGCATGCATATGCGGGGGGGGGGGACCTTTACCTTTACCAATTGCATTCCCCCAATAGCATGAGAATACTGACATTGGACTGCTCTTCCTGCCTATATGAGTTTAATGGTGTTTGTCACAAGGAAAAAACTTTTAGTTACTCTAACAAATAACTGAAATAACTGACACTGAAAGTCTGGTAAAAAGGTGACTGGGGGGATATGATTGAGACGTACAAAATAATGCAGGGCATGAGTAAAGTGGATAGAGGGACACTATTCTTCCTCTCACAAACTACCAGAACTAGGGGACATCCACTCAAATTGAGGGTTGGGAGAATGAGAACAGACAAAAGAAATTTTTTTTTTACCCAGCACGTTGTTAGTCTGTGGAACTCCCTGCCACAGGGGGTGGTGATGGCATCTGGCCTGGATGCCTTCAAAAGGGGATTGGACAGATTCTTGGAGGAGAAGCCATCACAGGTTACAAACCATGATGGAGATGTGTCATCTCCAGGCTTAAAACCAGGGTACTTAAAGGGCCAGATGCAGGGGAGTGGTATCAGGAGACAGATATCTAAGTCTGGTGTGCTCCCAGATGTATCTGGTGGGACCACTGTGAGATACAGGAAGCTGGACTAGATGGGCCTTTGGCCTGATCCAGCATGGCTCTTCTTATGTTCCTATATTCTTATGTTCTTAAATTAGGCTATATTGGTTCATCTAGTGTGGCCCACTAGTGTCTGCTATGTTTAGTGGAATCAAATGTCCCAGGTAATATTTTGTTGACATGTGAGCCAATATTTATCAGCTGGAGGTTGAACCTAGAAGACTGAACCCAGACATATTGATATGCAAATATTCAGTTTTACCAGTTAGCTTCCCTTCATTTGTAATATATAAACAAAATTGTGGTGTAAGAGATGATAGTGCTCTGGAATTCTGCGTGGAAACAGAAAGAAACAAAGTAAGGAAAAGGATGTGGGATTTTTCTGGCTTTCTCTTCTCCATTTTTGGAGTGTGACAGGGACTTAGAGACTCTTGCACTGCCTGAGAGGTCTCACATCAGAATCAGGATCAGAATCAGAATACTTTTATTGGCCAAGTGTGGTTGGACAAACCCAGAATTTGTTTTGGTAAAATATGGATGAAATGGAATGGAATGAAAAAATATGTCTAAAAGATTTTTTAAAAAATGCTTCTGTGACATCAAAGCTGAGAGAAACATTGCACCTCTATGGAGTGTTGCCATATTAGTGCTGATAGCTTTGTAAACCGTGATTTGGATGCCTGCAAACACTAGAGACTACATTTAATTTGTAATATATTGTGATAAATTGTTTCTAATTGTAATGATAAATATATTGTCTATTTTCTTTATAGCATATGTTCCTGCCTTATTTGGATTTTTTTCCATTTAATTCTTATTCAAAATGTCCCTTTTTGCCATTTTCTGTAACGCACACACTTTCTCTCCAGCCATATGGCTTGCATGCCCATGAGAATTTGACAATTTACCTTTTTAGCAGATCCATTTTTCATTGCATCCCTCTATACTGCCTATCTTTGCATTTTTGTTTATTACACAGCACACTCTCAGTTTATTCTTTTGAAATTACATATCTTGCAATAGTGGCTTTTCTATAAACTATAATCCTTTCTTTTTTTAACCCACAGCCAGGAAACAAAAATTGTTTGGCAAAAACAATATCCAAAATACCAATATCAAAGTAAATGTTGGCTATTAATCAGAATGTACAGTATCACGTCTGGGTGGTACACATTTTGCCTGAGTTTTATGATTTGCTGCATATGGTGATTAGCTATACATTTTAATGTCAAGGCAGATGTGTGTGTGTGTGTGTGTGTGTTAGATTTATATAAATTATAAAATCCTATTGTCTTGTACTCAACCTTCTTAAATCTAGCCTAATAAATTATGAATCATTTAGGTGCAAGCATACCTTGGGCCATGTTAGGGCTGTGGTGGCTCAGCAGACTAGAGTACTGAAATTGTCAGCTGCAAAGTCAGCAGCTTGGCGGTTCAGATCCCAGATGCCACAGAGCGGAGTGAGCTCCCGTTACCCCCAGCTGTAGATAAATGCAAGTAGATAAATATGTACCACTGTAAAAATCAGGAAGGTAAACTATGTTCCATGCAGCCATGCTGGCCCCATGGCCATCAACTTAAACAACACTGGCTCTTTGGCTTGACAATGGAGATGAGCACCGCCCCTAGAGTCGGACACGACTAGCACTTCTTACTTTTTATACCTTGGGCAAACCTGTATTTATGAAATGTTTGCTCAGTTTTTATTGTCTTACTGCCATGAACCATGCCCACTGCAGTATTGCAGCATGGATCATTCATTATAATGAAGCAATGCTAAAATTTCAGCAATGGAAAAAGGAAATGTTTAAATGACCTGTTGTGGAAACTGAAGGTGGTTTGATCTTTCATTCCTTTCATAACTCTGTAGGTAAAGTTCCATTTCATGTAACATCTTGCTAACCAGATGTCACAGGGCTTGAAGGCTGTAATAATCATTTCCATAACTGGTCTTTAAACCTGAAGATTCCATGTAGCCAACATGAGATATAGTGATTAACAGACCTCTCCACGTAACTGGCCCAATTATTACATAAAGCTCAACAGTACCTCAGGAGACATGTTTGCAATGTCACATAATGTAGTAAATTGTTAAATATTTATTCTTCTTGTATTTTTCTGCTGGTGAGGACATGGGACAAGGGACATTCTGTTCTTAAGGCAACTTAGTGGCTTTGGGTTGTATGCACCCTCGTAATTGATTTGCCATTTGCTTTCTGACTTAGATATCTGATTACCAAAATGTGCCAGGAAGAGAATCCTTAGCCCTTTCAAGGAGTTTTTCGTTGAGGAACATTTCTAGGAAAATACAGATAAAGGTTGTTCCTCTCAGTTGCATTAGGAGATATTTTCCTTCATTCTTCAGTCTCCTCCGTAATTAATATATCTGTTGGGTCTGCTATATTGCATTTTGTTAAAGAATTACAGAAATCTAGCAAAAAGCTGTATAGCAAATACATAATCTCTTCTTAGCAATGCAATTTCTCCATGCAATATTTTAAATTTAAATTTTAAGGCAAAGGAACGGTAGATGCCACCCCCTTCATTGTGCTGTATCCCACTGAAAGAGTCCTGAACTACGTATTGTGATATCCATATCCCTATAAGAAACACAGCATGCTACAATTTTACAAGTATGCTAAATGACTGGCTAAAAGTAAAGAATGGGAAGATAACACTAGGCGATTCAAGAACTATTACTGTAGTGGATGAAACAGGTAAGAACTCAAATTCAAACCTACAAGATAACGTTGTCAGGGTGAGTACACTGCAGCTCTTCATCTGTTCTTAATGCTATTAAAATATGGTTTTCTGAGCTAAGGGAATAACAAAATGTTTAGCCTTTCAAAAAGAAGGCTGAGGGGGGGGGATATAATAGCTATGTTTAAATATTTGAAAGGATGTCATATTGAAGAGGAAACAGGTGTGTTTTCCATGGCTTCAGAGACTAGGACTCGAGGCAATGGTTTCATACTACAGGAAAAGAGATTCCATTTGAACATTAGGAAGAACTTCATGACAGTTAGAGCTGTTCGGCAGTGGAATATGCTGCCACGGAGGGTGGTGGAGTCTCCTTCTTTGGAGGTTTTTAAGCAGAGGCTGGATGGCCATCTGTCGGAAATATTGTGATGGGGTTCCTGCATGGCAGGGGTTTGGAATGGATGGCCCTTGAGGTCTCTTCCAACTCTATGATTCTATGATTCAAAATAAATACAAAAATATGCAGCTATAATCAGCTGGAGAACACATTTGACAGCATCTACTGTGGTTGAATGGCATTTATTGTAGGGAGATAGCTTAATGGTAAATTATGTAGTCTTACAATCTAGACCTCAATAAGGAGTGCAAAAAACTTTGTCATAAAATATTATAACCCAGAAAGAGGATGTGGCAATAATTAATACTGCGAAGAAAGAACCAATGATTTAAATCCATTGTTGCAAATTCAGATGTGTTCCATAGCATAAGATTTGTTTATGAGAATCCGGATTGGCCATGGTGAGTAAGAAGAAACTAAGGATATTTTCACATGATTAGAGCTAAAAATGCAGTCATATTATGGGATGGAAAGAACTTGAAACTTAGAGATCACAATGGAAACGTTTTCTTTCCATAAATCCTGAGAGGGTGTGGGGCAAATGAGGGTGATGAATACAGCAATTATTCAGAAGGCATGTGAAGGAAGAGACACAACCATTTAAATCAAACTTAGTACTGTATTATATATCTTTTATCTATAACTGTTAGAGGGGTAAATCTTATTACCTGGTACAGTAATAAGATTTGTGAAATATCATTAAAGAAGAAAGTATGTTTAATCACGTGCATAACTCTTATACAACATTTCTGTCATAAGTAAGTAAACACAACAAATCTCCAGATTTCTCCTCACTTGGCCAGAACCATGCAACCGAGTTAGCAAAGCAGCTCATGAGCCAGGATAGGGGAGTGCCCCCCAAAATTTGGGGATGAGGCAACCCCAATGCCCTAGTCATGAGACAAAACTGTCACAGCTCCATGTCCCACTCAGTTTATGTCTTAATCACAGCTATTAAATGATAGGAGTTTTTTTATCTTTTTTGTTTTTGTTTTTGTTAAACCTGTCAAGTTTATTAGGTTCCATTAGGAGGGGCTGAATTAATTTAAATTCATCCTTCCTCATAGGCACAGCAGACTTCACCCTAGGGTGCTCCCTAGAAAGTTTTCTTCCTCCTTGTTTACCCACTGGTCAATCCCCCCCCTCCGCAACAAAAACCCAAATGGTGGTGAGACACTGATATTGTTCTCAAGGTGCCAGCATCTCCCATTGGGGGCTGCGGGGACGTCTGATATCCAGGGATGGACAGCAACTTGTCCTTCTAAATAGCCTCCTGGTGCAGTGATTAAACTGCTGTACTGCTGCTAAAACTGTGCTCAGGACCTGGGGTTGAATCCCAGGTAACCGCCTCAAGCCTTCCACCCTTCCAAGGTTGGTAAAATGAGTACCCAGCTCGTTGGTGTGTGTATATGTATGTGTGTGTGCAACGTGGAACCTACATGTGTGTTGTGGGACATGGGTCCATGGAGTTTTCTTGGCAGGAATCCTGGAGTGATTTGCCAATTCCTACTCCAGGCGCCTACAGCACCTGGTATTCCCTGGTGGTCTCCCATCCAAGTACTAACCAGGGTCGACCCTGTTTCCGAGATCAGGCGAGATCCCATGTGCTTAGGGCAGTGCTTCTCAACCTGTGGGTCCCCAGATGTTCTTGGACTGCAACTCCCCAAAGTCTTCACCCCTAGCTGAGCTGGTCAGGATTTCTGGGAGTTGCAGTCTAGGAACTTCTGGGGACCCACAGGTTGAGAACCACTGGCTTAGGGGCATGGAGGCAGCTGGAACCTGCATAATGACTTGTAAACCAACCAGAGGGTGCTTGAAGCGCTCTGGGGAGGTATAAAAGCAGCATTTTGTGTGTGTGTGTTTTTTTTCGGGGGGTGTGCTTTCTTTTTCTAGGTATGTCTGAGCACCAACTGTGAGGGGACAGAGGCAGAAGAACTGGGCTAAGGAAACGGGCCAGCCCCCCCCCCCCACACACACTCCTGCCTCCTTCAGTGGAGAGGAAACCTGAGGTGGGGTGTGTGTGGTTTGGTCAGTCTGGCAGGGCTGAGGTGAGGGAGCCAGCCTGGCCGGAGCGCGAGTGGCCCCCTCGAGCCCCACCAAGCGGCATGAGGTGACTGCGCGGCAAAGCCATTGCAGGCGGGCGGGCGCGCGGGCAAGCAAGCAAGCAGGCGGGCAGCTCCTTGCAGGGAGGCGGAGGAGGCGCCTGCCGCTGCCAACGAGGAGGCAACGAGGAAGGGAGGGACCGGAGTGGCAGGCGGGCACCGGCAGAGGCAGATGCAGAGGCGAGCCAGCGAGAAAGGCGGGGACGGCGCTGGTCGCTGTCCTGGGTGTTGAAGGCACGAGAGCGCTCCTTGCAGCCCGCCAAGCAAGGCACCGCGGCGACCCGAGGCATGGACTGACGGAGCGGGCGGGGAAAGGAGCACGGCGAGCGGGCAGCCAGGCAGCGGGCGCTGGCCATGGTGGGCCACGCATGATGGGGTCGCCGGGCTCCAGCCTCGCCTTCCGCCGCCTTCTGCCGCTGCTCCTGCTGCTCGTCTCGGCCGTCGCCCGGCACCCAGCCTTCCTGGGAGCGGCCGCCGCCGCCACCACTGCCCTCCCGGAGGCCCGATTCGGTGAGTGGGAGAGGAGAGCGCGCCCGGGCGCTGGGTGGGACGAGAGGAGGCGCGGCGCGCTCTGCAAGGAAGGAAGGAAGGAAGGAAGGAAGGAAGGAAGGAAGGAAGGAGGCAGCAGCTGCAGAGGGCGGGAAAGCGGGAGAGGCTGGTGGAGCCCTGGGGAGGGAGGGAGCGCAGGGGGGGGGGGGAGCGAGAGGCCGCCGCCATCCTGACGGCTCTAACTGGGGTCCCTGGCGAGGACCGGGGAGGAAGGGGGCAAGGCGGGGATGGGGGGAGAAGGACCCTGGCGCTCTCCGTGGCTCTGCGCCTTCGTCACCCCGGCGGAGCCATTTCTGCAGGGGCCTGGAAGCCTCTCCGCCGGCGAAATGTCTCCCACCTCTGAGGGGGAGAGCCTTTCCCCTTGCCCCCCCTCCAAAATATCGTGCCCTGCCAGGCGGGAGAGCGAGCCTGCCCTTCTCTTCCTGACGTCCTTTCTTCGCTCACCCTCCCTGGACCTCTCCTCATGGAAAGTCCTCCGCAGGGGACCTATGGACCCATCACCCTTATTGGCACCTGTCTCTGGGTCTGCCCCCTTTCTCTTTCTCTTTCTCTTTCTCTTTCTCTCTCCCCCCTTAATTTGTACATCCCAAATCCTCCACTTTTCCTTACAAATGGACAGCTGCCAGGTGACACCCAATGGCTCTCTGGAGTGGGACATGCTTGACCAACTCCTCAACCTAAAGTTCCCTCCAGAGAGCCCTCAGCAAAGGGCTTCCATCCAAGACCACCAGAATTCATTCAAGGAGCTTCTTTAACCTTATCTAGAACAGGTGTTCAAAGCGGCAGAATCTGCTTTGGTTCTTATGTTCTGTATTAAATGTTTCCTTACTGGGGTCAACCAAGGTGGAGGAGGACACTTCACCCCTAAATAGGCACTAACTTCAGTTGGCTGTCATTCAAGCAAATAATCCCTTCACCCAAGGGACGCTTGCCTTGTCTCCTCATGTGACACATATACCACCCCACTAAAGTGTGATGATTTTGTCAGTCACTTCACTCAATGTTTCATCAAGAAGTCCTCAATCATCTCTTTTATTCATCCATCCTCAGGGTTACCACACGATTCTTACCGTATAGTTTCTACAGACAATTTATTCCTGAAGGGCTGTCATGTATTCTACTGATGCTTCTACTTTTAAACATTTCCCCTACCAAATCAGAAAATGCACTGTTCCATGGAGTCTTTTCTTTTCTTATGTAATTCATGTAGGTCAAGCCAGGTATAAGACTGACATTGTAACCAAGTTGATTCTAGCATCGCCTCACTTTATAGCTTGCCATCACCTCCTTTAACACACTCTGTCCACATATGAGATCTTTTTGATGATATTGTATTTTTATGATGATATTGTCTGTATATCATCCTTCAAGTTAGGTATACTGAATAATAAGTAATCCTTACAAATTAATTTCCTTAAAGCAAGCAATTCTTAAGAAATACCTCTGTGAACAAGTGCCCCTTTCTTTTAGAGATATTCTCCAAAACTAAGCGAATCTCACTTAAATTTTCAAAAACCTACACCATTCTCTTAACTCATCCTGGTACATTCCAGTAATGAATATTGATCTATCTTTTTATTTCATTTAAAACCAGCCTTTACCGAATTTGGGAGCATCTTTCAGCAATAACTGTAGGTTTTCTGCTGTCCCTTAACTAAACTCATCCTTACTACTCAAGCGTAATCTGGTTATGCTTCTAAAATCAATATGCAGATTCCAGTGTAAGCTTTGATAAATATTTCTATCCTATCAGATAAATTCCTTAATAGGAACAAAATGTTCTTGAATCATGAAAACTAACTGGTTACTTATATAGTTAACTATATATACATCGGTGGGCTTACATAGTTTGCTTTTCCCTTCACAACTATTTTATAGATTGAGTATATATTCAGTTTTATAAATGCATAGTTACTGGACATTAAAATATCAAAATGGTACGCAGCATAAAAGTCACAACAGTGAGGTGCAGAAAGAAATACACATATATGTAACGGACCACAAAGTTACTAAAACTAAAGTACATACCTGGATTGAACCTCAGGCTAAGCTTGCATGAAAAGCATAATTAGCCCCAAATCATCCAGTGTACGTCATGGCTCAGTATATATCTGAACCTGGTTCTTCTCAGTCTTAATCTAACATATTGGCTTCAACACCCTACTGGTTTTATTCTTATACCAGTATTCATGACTTTGACCCATGTCAGCAGTTTGCAAGAAGTTATGCTATAATAAGGCAATGATGCTATACACTCCATGGGAATTCTCATTAGGTATTGCGGTTAATTTTTAAGATACCACAGTATGCATTAGGCATAGACCAGCAAGACACTGGTTTTCCAGGGGAATTTGTTTCATCGGTAAGTTTTCTCCTGAAAATACATTATAATTGATATCCCATTAAAGCCATACCTACATTGTTAAAGAACAGACTTGGAACAAGACCTATGATTAAATCCAAAAAGCCATGCACTGCGAAGCTGACTCATTGCCATTGCTCCATTCACCACAGGATTATCTTTGATTGAAAAAAAAAATCTTTTTTGCTGAAAAGCCAGGTGAGAACTTGGGAGTTTTGTAATGACCTGTATAAGTCAAGCCAACTGATGTTCATCTTGGCTTTATTTTTGTGAGAGAACAGATTGACCCAGCTTGCGGTCTTGTACTGCTTGGCACTACTGACTGCCTAGAACAGGTCAAGGATGAGTATCTTTCTACTGGTCCGTAGAACCAGCCCTATGATTGCACGCACACATGAAAAGAATGTATTCTTATGCTGGAAAGAACTTGGGAGTTAAGGTACAATATTTTCAAGATATTTTAAACTTCGGATTAAGTGAATACTAGATGACATATTTGCAAAAGAAGGGGGCAGGTGTTTAAAGAATATCTAGGTTTGGAGCTATGTTTACTGCTAGCAGGGGCGGCACTTCCATTAAGGCGAACTAGGCAGTTGCCTAGGGCGCCAAAATGGAGAGAGGGCGCTGGCCAACCTGCTGCTCCCACCCCCCCGCCGCTGGCCACCGCTGTCTGTCCTCCCACCACCAGCCAGCTGCCCGTCGCCGCCCGCCCGCCGCCCGCCGCTCCCCGCGCCCATTGCCGCCCACCCACCCTGCCTGTCACCATCCGCCCCTGCGCTCGCCGCCCCCGCCATCAGCCCCCAGCCCGCCGCTGCTGCCCTGCCACCACCCCCCGCTCGCCCGCCCCACCCCCCGCCCATCGCCTAGGGCACAAAAAAACTTAGCACCGGCCCTGACTGCTAGACATAATTAAAAGCAAAAGCAAAGTGTTCTGCTTATATAGAACCCCATACCACTTCAAGTAGTCTCTGGGCGGTTTACAGTTTTAATTACAGTATGCAGGCTACACATTGCCGTCCCAGCAAGCTGGGTACTCATTTTATCAACCGTAGAAGGATGGAAGGCTGAGTCAACCACGAGCCTGCTACCTGGGATTGAACCCCAGGTTGTGAGCACAGTTTTACATGCAGTACAGGTATTTAACCACTGTGCATAATGTATTTATTCAGAAGAATGCATTGAAGGGTAATTCTAAGCCAAACTCTTGCTTTATACTGCTCCTTGCCATATTTCTGTGTTTGCTTCATTCTGCTACTGACCATTTATTGAAAATAATTTAGTCATCATAAGAAGAATAACAGCAAGCCAGTTTTTTGTTTCTCCCATTAGTTTGGACTTCTGGACAACCTTTTCTCTAGACTGTTTTGGCCAAGCACTAAACTGTTTCTTCATTTCTTTCTTTTAGCATCTTAGCAAGGAAAGAGAACCAGTTGAAAGGCAGTAATATTTGGCAATGGCAGGGGGAATTCAGTGAGGTGGGATAGTTTGGCTACTCATTGCATAATATACTGAAGGCTCTAAAGGTCACAGGTTGCCCATATATGCTTTAAGACATTAAGCATGGCCCGAACCCTATCATGGGTTTATGACAATGGAAGTGTATAAACTGCTGTGGTGAAATGCCACTATTTTGACAGTTTCTATTTACAGTCCTATTTGCATGCCAAGTTGCATGATTGGCACCTGACTACAAATGTGAGTGGCAACTCACTAATTAATGCCAATTTGCTGCCATGAATTATGCAATTACATTTATTTAAGCCCACAAGAGCATTTTGGCCTTTGACTAATTTTTCTAAAAGTGGTATTAGCATGCTCTGCATGATTCAGGTTTGACAATGGAAAAATGTATAATGTAAAAAAAGTTCTTAACTGGAAAGTGAATAGCTTTTTGTAAAAACTGATTGAATCTTATCCACGTAAATGTGACTTTGAAGAGCAGAAAAAGTACGTGCAAGGTGCACATTGTTATCTGACCTATAAAATCACAGGATGATATATTCAGTTTCTTAGCTTCAGAATGTCTCTTGGAACTAAATGCTGAATTGTGTATATGTTCAGAAATGCTCAAGAAATAACTTATTGTAAAACACACAGTTGATTGCTTATGCAGTAACATGGAAATATATAATCTTACACTGCTACCATTGAGTTATGTGTTTGTCTGTTTATCTGGGATACTTAGAATCTACTCTTCAACTTCAAAGGCGTTTCTAGAAGGGCTAACAATTGTTTAAAAAGTATAATAATGATAAGCAATATTGAAGCAGAGTAAAATAACAAGTCAGGAAAAAAATAAAGGGGACAAAGGCATACAAGGCTCATTGCCATATGGACTGAGTTCAAAATACAGTAGTGATGATGAGACAGCCAAGTGAAGAATAGGTTGTAAAAATTAGGAGAAACTTGGGTATCATCAGAAGGGATCAGAAATGTTCAATGTAGTTCCCTCCTGTTTTCTAATAACAAATTCCATCATCTTTAGCAAACATGGTATGGAAATGAATTATTATTATTATTATTATTATTATTATTATTATTATTATTATTAT
>JAHTLZ010003542.1:75122515-75162799 GCA_023846285.1 Phrynocephalus versicolor
TATTATTATTATTATTATTATTATTATTATTATTATTATTATTATTAATCACAATAAAAACAAACAAACAAACAAACAAACAAACAAACAAATAAATAAATAAATAAATAAATCTAACCATCTGTGGAGGACCACATGTTCTCCAGGCCCAATACAGGTGATGCTGAAAGCAAACATGAAGCATCTAGCAACAGGATAACAGGAGACAGAGCAGAATCAAAGTGTAGAAGAGACAGACTGAAGAGAAGCTTCACCTGATAGAAATACCATCTAGTAGCAAGATAAGGAAGGGATCCAGGAAAATAATAGAAATTATGATCTAAAGTATAATACATACCAGTCCTCTGTGTGTAGAGTACAAAGCACATGCATTTCTGCTTTGCGGTGTTTTGTCAAGATGAAATATTACACAGCCAGTATTTCCTTTCCTTTCCTAACATTTCCCCAGACATATTGGGAAGTATAGGATAGTGAGATTATTGGTGAAAATAGTGTCATACACTGGCCTTCTGTTATAGACATTTAGTATCACTTTCCCCCTGATAAAAGTTTTTCATTTAAAGAAGGAAGAATATGTGAAAAAAGAGGAATCTTTAGCAAGAATTGTATAGACATGTTTTTCTCCTATATAATTTTATTGAAACAAATAGTCACATGTGCACTACCACAGTCCACAAGGAATAGACCGCAAATGGGTTCTATTTAATTCAATCTTAAGATCCATTGATCTGAATTGAATGTAGATTATATAACTATATCATTATATTAGTCACTGAATATAAAGAGTGATTCTTCTTTATTACATACTCATTGGCACAACAATTTTTTTTATTAAGATGGAGATTTGGTTTTGAACCATGAGTGTTTGCAATGGGTAGAATTTATTGAGGGAAGGTATGGGGAAGCATTTCTTATAAACAGCTTGTGCATGCAGTGATAGAGGCCAGGACTGCCTCATCTCTGTTGTCCTTCCGGAAACAGGCTTTCCCTGAATGATGGACTACCATGTGTATTTCATATGAATCTATCGGTTCACATAGACTTTGTGCTTATGACTACTTATAATCACGTTGCTTTAACGCAGGGGTGCCCAAACTTTTTGTAAGGAGGGCCAGATTTGGTGGCTGGGAATGTGTCAAGGGCTGGTTGCTCCCTGACCCTGCCACCCCACTGCAAGCCCTGCCCACTGACCCATAAGCCCCACCCACTGACCCCTTGCAACCCCACCCGCAGGAAGGAAGGCGGGGACCAAGGGAGGGAGGGAGGAAGGTGGAAACCAAGAGAGGAAGGAAGGAAGGTGGGCAACAAGGAAGGGAGGGAGGGAGGTGGGGACCAAGGGAGGGAGGGAGGGAGGAAGGAAGGTGGGGACCAAGGGAGGGAGGAAAGAAGGAAGGTGGGGACCAAAGGAAGCACAGGGAGCCGTGGCCACAGGTCGTCCCTTGGAAGAGGTGATCTGTGCGACCTTGCACCCCCCCCCAAGCTCGCCAGCGGTGGCGATGGCTCACCCGCCAGCCCACCCCCAAAGCTCCTTTGCGGTGGCAGAGGCCCGCTGGCCTGCCCACCCCCACACTTTCCCCTGCAGTGCCAGTGGCGGCAGACCGCCCAGCTGCCCAAGCTTCCCAGCAGTGTCAGTGTTAGCAGAAGATTTTTTTTTCAAAAAAAAACATGGGGCGAAGCAGGGGGAGGGACAGGCAGGCCAGCCAGCCACAGGCCACTCAGAATGGCCTGACAGGCCAGATTTGGCCCCCGGGCTGGACTTTGGGCAGGCCTGCTATAACGTAATGTTGTCTATTAATGCTGTAAGATGTCCCTCAATTCCTTGTTCTCTTGTTCCTTGTTCTCAATTCCTTGTTCCTTGTCCAGTCTTAATTGTAATGGACTGTGTATTACCCCTCATTACTGTAGCCGCCTTGGGTCCTTTTCCAAGTAGAAAGGTGGGGTAAAAATACTCTAAAATAAATAATAAATAAATAATAATCAGGGGAGATATTCTCCAGATATCTCAAGGCATCATGTGTGAGCAAGAGAAAGTGCCTATTCAATCACTGGAATAAGCAACCAGGCAAAGAAATTCAGAAGAAGCCAATTTGTGCAACGTTAGCTTATGTTGGTGGGATAACCCCTCAGAAAAATCTCAGTGAAGCAAAGAATCCTAAATCCTGATCAAGGATCTCTCCTCTTCCTAAGAAACTCCCTGCAGAGTATATTACTGCCCTTCACAAGTTTATCACCGATATGTCCAAGATTATGAACATTCTACAATCCAGGGACCTTCCTGCACTTGATTGGAGTTCACTGTGTACATTGTATGAAGGCTAAATATAATATTTGTCCTTATTTGTGCTTTCTTGTTACCATGATTTTGTACTACTCTGTTTAGCCTTTTGAATGTCATGTAATTTGACTGGAAAGAACAGAGCATACATGCTCGGAAAATACACAAATGTGTTGTGCTGTAACTTGTACAAATTATAGTTCAATCTATACCATTGTTCTCCCTTCTGAGATAGGAGTAATAAGCTCTGAGACCTCAGAGCTCACCCATCCATTTTAAAAAAATAGGTGCTTGATAGAATGCTGTACTGGGAAGTAATTTACTGTACTTGGAAATGAGCTCCATTATGCACATGTGTAAGATTACAATCATTTATACCATGTGATACAAAAAGTATCCAGGTTTGTTTAATTTAACCGCAGAATTTGAAACCTAGTTACTGTTTTGCTATTCATTATCTGCAGTAAGGGAATAAGTAAACATAGTGCTTAGCTGAAAGGTTTCATGCAATTTCAATTTAATATGTGCTAAAACAAATGTTAGTTATGTTCTGTTTATTTTTGTGTGGATGGCTGAGGCTTTGGCAATTCCTTGTCTTAAAGGGACAAGTGTGTAGAAATGTTTGCAACCTCAGTTGAAAGAGCAGCAGAAAATGCAGTCGCCCTAAATGTATAATTTCTTAAAAGCAGCTCCGCCTTTCAATGGGAGAACTCAGGCAGGCTGCCCCCGAGTAAGACCAAAAGGGCCAATTATGGAGAAGTTTCCTGGGATTTTTTTTTTGCCAAATCTTTGATAATTTTCTTTTATATAAAGAAAATAGAATAGAAAAATCAGTATCCTATTACTAGTCTTAACTAGAGTATATTCATTTACTCACTGGGGTTTGTTGGTCTGTGGAACTCTGTGCCACAGGATGTGGTTATGGCATCTGGCCTGGATGCCTTTAACAGGGGATTGGACAGATTCCTGGAGGAAAAGTCCATCACAGGTTACAAACCATGATGGAGATGTGTAATCTCCAGCCTTAAAACTGGGGTACCTCAAGGGCCAGATGCAGGGGAGTGGTATCAGGAGACAGATGCATCTGGTGGGGCCACTGTGAGATACAGGAAGCTGGACTAGATGGGCCTTTGGCCTGATCCAGCATGGCTCTTCTTATGTTTTTATGTTCTTATGTTTATAGGAATAGTGATTTGCCATTCAGGAATTGATCAGGAGATTTACAATGTGGCTGAGACCAGCAACAGGCCATGATAATATACGTAGGTGTTCTTTTTACAGACCTACAGTTAGTTGTAATAATGAGCTTTTCAAAGGCCAGGCAGCTGGATAGCTCAGTGGTTTAGCTATATAGTTGTGGTCCCAGAGTTTGGGAGTTTGGTTCCCCACTGTGCCTCCTAAACAGCCTGGACTTGGTAATTAATCCATTAGGGTTCCTTCCAACTCTGCAATTAATCTCATTGATAATCTGCTTCTTTTTAGGAGCCTTGTGGCACAGTAGTTAAATGCCTGCACTGCAGGTAAAACTTGGCTCATGACCTGAGGTTCAATCCCAGGTAGCAGGCTCAAGGTTCACTCAGCCTTCCATCCTTCCGAGGTCGGTAAAATGAGTACCCAGCTTGTGGCGGGGAGGGGGGGGGCAATGTGTAGCCTGCATACTGTAATTAAAAACTGTGAACTGTCCAGATACTACTTGAAGTGGTATGGGGTGGTTTATAAGCAGAATACTTTCTTGGTTTTTATTTGAATGTGTCCATTTAGGTAGCTAACCCAAGTATAATTAACAGGATTGCTGAAGACTACTATCATCCGTCTTGAAGTTACTGTTGGCAATCTATGCATGAGATTTAGATCCCCCCCACCGGTCTTAGAAGTTATTAGAAAAAATCATTTTTAAACTGCAGCTTGTTGCTGTGTTTGTCTATCTGCTGTGACTAATTTATGGTAATGATGAAGTGATATCGCATGTCGCTAATTTAACTGATCATAAATCCTTACAATTTCAATAGCACTTTTGCTCAGAACATGAAGGATAGTCAGTTATAGTTATAGAACAGTGGCGGCTAATCTTCGGCACTCCAGATGTTTTGGACCACAAGTCCCACAGTCCTTTGTCATTGGCAATCTAGGCTCGGAATTCTGGGAGTTGTAGTCCAAAACATCTGGAGTGCTGAAGGTTCGCCACCACTGTTATAGAACCTCTGGAGAGCCTACACCAGTGGTGGCAGACCTTTACCACTCCAGATGTTTTGGACCACAACTCCCACAGTCCTTTGTCATTAGCAATCTAGGCTCAGAATTCTGGGAATTGTGGTCCCAAACCTCTGGAGTGGTTCGCCACCACTGGCCTATATTGTATCAAAACAAAGGAAAACATGTAGCAACTGGGATATTTCTTACAAATGGAATTATGCCTGCATCAACGACACTTTCCTTGGTTTGTTGCAAAGGTAGAGTTATAGTCCAACAAAGCCCTTTCTAAAGTGTTTGGACTGGAAAAAAACAATGTTAACAGCTCTTGGTGAATCTGGAAGTTGAGTCATGGCCACTGGACTTCTTTTTCTTGAGATATAGAAACGTTTCACTGCTCATCCAAACAACTTTCTTCAGACTGAAGAAGCTGTTTGGATGAGCAGCGAAACGTTTCTATCTCTCAAGAAAAAGAAGACCAATTGCCATGACTCAACTTCCAGACAAACTCACCTGGATGACTGAGAATCTTCACAGACATATATCTTGGTCAAATATATATTCCTCTAAACAATGCTAAAATCTATATCAGCACAATTTCTTTACTAAGTCAGTTTGAGGGGCACATATTCTGTCAGTTTTCATAATATTAAGAGCTTTTTCTTTGGCCAGAGGGTAAACAAAAGCAAAGAGGAGTTGGAGAGGTAAACTGACTGATGCTCAAACCATGGACTCTGCATTAAATTATTACAGTATTAAACTGGAAATTGGAAGCAGTCTGCAGCTATGGAAATCAAACCCCACTAGGTGCGGAGATTGTTTCAGTTTATATTTGGGACTCGACCAATGTTTCCCAGGAAAAACAAACAAACAAATATTAGTAGACCCACTATTAAAACATTTACAAGAATATGAAATCCAGCAGTTTTCTGAGATTCATCACAGCTATCTTTGTGGTGGTTGGAAAATAGATATAGAAAGAAATTATACAAGTTTAAACAGTAAGAAAATGAATAGCATCTTTCACAGTGCCAGAGGTTAGTGAATAGGTATTGTCCAGTGCTCAACCACCACCATCCAACCTCACCAGCCAAGAGAGAAGTGCTGTGACATCCCTCAGCAGGGATGAGAGCATCACAATTCTGCCTGCGGACAAAGGAAGGTGCACTGTCGTCCTCAATACTGTGGACTACCACGAGAAGGTTATCACACTTTTAGATGATCAGCATACATATGAAAAACTAAGAAGAGACCCCACCAGCAACTACAAGAAGAAAGTAATAGAATGCTTAAAACTCTTGGAGCAGGAAAATGCAATTGACAGGGTGACCTACCACCGGTTATATCCCGGAGAGACAGTCCCCTGCTTTTATGGACTTCCCAAGATACACAAGGAAGGAATCCCCCTCAGACCGATTGTCAGCAGTATAAATTCAGTGACTTATAACATCGCAAAATACCTGGCAACTATCCTAGCCCCACTGGTTGGACACACAGACCACCACGTACACAACTCAGAAGAGTTTGTGTCTAAAGTCAGGGAGCTCAAACTGGATACAGAAGAAACCATGGTATCCTTTGATGTTACATCACTCTTTACCAGCATACCCACCACTGATGCACTAATAATGGTAAAGAGAAGATTAAGAGAAGACAGCACCCTCACCTCCAGAAGCCGCCTCAACCCAGACCAGATAGGCCTGCTCCTGGACCTGTGTCTGAACACCACATATTTCATGTACAGAGGGGACTTCTACAGACAGAAGCATGGCTGTGCCATGGGCTCCCCAGTGTCACCAATTGTAGCAAACCTATACATGGAAGAAGTGGAGAAGAAGGCACTCAACACCTTCCCAGGGACAACACCATCCCACTGGTTCAGGTATGTAGATGATACCTGGGTTAAAATAAAGACGCAGGAAGTACAGGCCTTTACAGACCACATCAACGCAGTGGATCCTAATATTAAGTTCACTAGGGAAGACACCCAAGACAACAGGCTGGCTTTCCTGGATTGTGCAGTCATCATCAGACCTGACCGTGGCCTAGGAGTAGAAGTTTACAGGAAACCCACCCACACAGATCAATACTTACTGTTTGACTCCCACCATCCATTACAACACAAACTAGGAGTCATCAGGACCCTAAGCCACAGAGCAGAGAGCATCCCCACCTCCTCAGAAGCCAAGAAGAAGGAAGATAGGCACCTGAAGACAGCACTTAAGGCCTGTGGATATCCAAAGTGGGCCTTCAACAAAGCAGTGGGCCATCCCAGAAGAACAAGGGATCAGTCTGAGACCCAGACCCGACGGAAGAACCTGGTCATTCCCTACATGGCAGGAGTGTCGGAAAAGCTTAAAAGGATTTTTGGCAAACACCACATCCCTGTTTATTTCAAACCCATGAACACACTAAGGCAGATACTTGTCCACCCAAAGGATCCGATACCAAACCATAAAAGGAGCAATATAGTATATGCAGTCCAATGCAGTGAAGAGTGTTCAGACCTCTACATTGGAGAAACTAAACAGCCATTAAACAGAAGAATGGCCCAACATAGGAGAGGTAACAGCTCAGGACCAGAATCAGCAGTACACCTCCATTTGAAGGAAAAAGGCCACTCTTTCAAAGATGAGGATGTACACATACTAGACAAAGAAGAGAGGTGGTTTGAGAGAGGAGTAAGGGAGGCCATTCATGTGAGCATTGAAAATCCCTCCCTCAACAGAGGTGGTGGCCTCCGGCATAGTCTGTCTGCTACCTATCAGGCTGTACTTTCCACAGTACCCAGGCAAATCAAGGAGCCTTCACCACCAGGTCACAGCTAACGATCCATTCTTGATGGGTTTCAGCACCTTAGGCCATTGTTTACCTTAAGGCCATGGACAGTAATGTCTCCCTAACGAGCCTATTAAGGCTTTGCTCATCTTATGAGCCAATCAGACCAGGGGACAAGAGGTCAAGCTGACTATAAGAAGGGTCTCTTGCACTAGCTATACTCAGACCGATGAAGCTGTTTGGATGAACAGCGAAATGTTTCTCTCTCTCAAAAAAGAAGTCCAGTAGCCATGACTCAACTCCCAGATAAACGCACCTGGATGACTGAGAATCTTCACAGATGAATAGGTAATGGTTATGTTCATAGTTTTTACAGGAAAATAACTTCTTTAGAAAATGTGTGGCCTTTGGTCTATGCATAGGAGAGTACACTATGCTGCTTGGTGCTTCTTTGCACTATTAACTGGCCTGAATGTCCCGCTTTCATATAAAAATGGTGCCCAGAGCCCAGTTGTAGATTTATGGTGGGAAGGTGCATAATTCCTGGCAGTCAATTGCCACTCATTAACATGGTGCTGATTATGTAATTAGGCCTATTCCTAGGAAAGCAAGGAGCATCTAGCACCTTGCGAATACATGACAGTTTGTTACCAAGGATTATACAATTTCCTTTAGAAATGTAAATTGCTAAATAGAGTGTTGGTCAGTCCTGTCTTTGTCAAACCAGAGATATGAAACTAAATATAAAGGCATTATACTTCCCAATTTTAAGAAACCATACTACAATTACATTATTGTTTTAGCCATTTAGGGGACTAATTTAGGGGGGAAATGTTTTGAAATATCCATGCAAAAATATTTCCTGGTTCATTTTGATCAATTTCATTTTATGGAAAACTATGGAAACTGTGAAAAGTGGCAAAGAAATCCAGAATATTACTACCAGTATAGTTGTAAATGAGCAACTTTTGCCTAGACCAGGGGTGTCCAAACTTTTTGCAAGGAGGGCCAGATTTGGTGAGGTGAAAATGTGTGGGGGCGGACCATTCAGCCACATTTGCCCCCCCCCCCCGGCCGGACTTTGGACAAGTCTCTATAACATGCAAGGAGGAAGGGAGGATGCTGCAGCAATGGAGCTGGGGGAGGGTAGGCTGGGAAGGAGGCTGGGGGGGTGGGTGGACAGAGGCAGGAGGGCAGGCAAAACATAAAACTGCAAGCTGACGCCTCCATCCGATATGGGGAAGGGCCAGCTGGCAGGGATGCATGACAGGCTGAGCCAGTGGGGAGAAGAGGCCCCGGGCCTCTTGAAATTTGTACATGGGCCGCATTTGGCCCCCGGGCCTGACTTTGGACATACCTGGCCTAGACCAAAAGAAAGTGGAAAATCAGTTTATGTTTTTCCCCAAAAAGAGTTTATTTTGTTTTAGAAAAAAATGTACTGTTTCTAATACGTAGAAAGTTTAAAATTGCTCCACTGTTGCAGATAAACTCTTCCATTGCTCTACCAGGCTTGTCCAAACTTCGGCCCTCCAGATGTTTTGGACCACAACTCCCACAGTCCTTTGCCATTGGAAATAGAGGCTTGGAATTCTGGGAGTTGTGGTCCAAAACATCAGGAGGGCCAAAGTCTGGACATGCCTGCTATAACCATTACCATCCACGGGCAAGAAGATATCAGGATGTGAAGCCATGCCCTTGATATCACTGCTTCCCTGAATGAATTGGCAGGTAGAGCTTCTCCACTAGTATTTGGCCCAGTAAACCATCCTTGCTCCTCCACTCCGTTCCATGAAGAGAAACACTGTCTGATATTTGCCGAGTTGTCATTAGAGGTATGAGATCTATGTTTATATAATCCAAAAATATACAGTAGACCCTCATATAACAAGCAGTTGGTTTAGCAGAAAATCTGCTTAAAGGAAAAAAAATTCCAGAGATAGGGGGAACTTGCTTAACAGAATCACCTAGGGGCGCATCCATACAACAACAAAAAGGTCACAATTAGGGATTACTCTGTTTTCAATGCATTCCTATGGGAAATTTGTGCAAAGGAAAATTTGCTTAACAGAATTCATTTGGAACGAATTAATTTCTTTACACAAGGTACCACTGTAAATCTGTACACCTATGGTCTGCATAAAGCTTTCCATCTTGATGCAAAGAAAGAGTGACACAGAGGATCCTCCACTGTTGCTTCCAGTTGCTGATTGGAAATAGCAACAGAGCTTCCTCCTCCCTGACCCCATGACTTACAGGTGTGGGGCTTAGGGAGGTACAGAGTTGATATGGGAGGCTCCACGGGATGGACTATGACCCTGCACCGATTGTACTGGGTTCATATTTAGAGGTTTCTGTTTTTGTAAGGGGTAGTAATGAGGCTGAGAGATAGTGTGTTAGTTCTGCAAACTAAGTTCAGGGTTGTTAGCTTAATTTGCTGTTTGGAAAGAGCTAACGCATGACACTCCTACAGGATAGTCCTCCTGTGTTTTTATTTCTTCTGTTGTGTTGCATGTTTTAGAGAATGACAAGGGAGAGGGGCACAGAATTTCAATATGGAAAGATAAAGTAAAGATACCACTTCAATATTTCTGGGTTACTTCTACTATACTAAGAATATAGTCCTGTCTTGGCTTTAGAAATAAGCCCCATTGGCCAACTAGGGAGGGGCTGTAAAATATCAGCCATATATTTTATTTAGCTATTCCAGACTCAAACATGTTTTGTACATATTATCATTCTACACCCATCCTTCAAACCATCTGTTTCCTTGAGGCATCTTTGAAAAGGATGCTTTGAAGTGGGAAACCTCTCTGTGTGTCTTATGTCTGTGTGAGAACAAGTGTTAACTCTATTCTGATGCTCCACGTATGTTGCATAAGTGTTCGTTAGTTTACATAATATGTAAGTTAGGCAGCTTGGATTTGTAGACTAGAATATATCAAGGAAGGTAACAATCTTGTATCAGATTTAGGAAAATCAGGATGAGGGGGAAAAGTAAACCACTGATGGCCTGATTCAAGGTGTTTTAACATTTAAAATCCTAAATGGCTTAGAGACTAGCTATCCAAGGGACCACTGGTCTTGTTAAGAACCTGTCCAGATGCTAAGACCTACTGGAGAGGTTCTTTTAACA
The DNA here is from genome assembly GCA_023846285.1 of Phrynocephalus versicolor. NCBI lineage: Eukaryota > Metazoa > Chordata > Lepidosauria > Squamata > Agamidae > Phrynocephalus > Phrynocephalus versicolor. The sequence goes on from JAHTLZ010003542.1 coordinate 75,132,892, forward strand.
ATACCATCACCTGCAAAGTCAGTGCATTGGGAAATCATGAGAAGGTTCTTTTCCTGTGTGGCTTTTAGACTGCTAACCTCGGAGATGCAATTAATACCCCCTCTTGCTGCTTTTTAAGAAATGTATACATACATCTTTTCCATTTGTCCTTCTACACTGCTTTGATTATATGGATGGCTTTAACTTGCACCTTTTTTTAACTGTTTTATTGTATTAATTCCTTCTAATGTCTTTTAGTTGTCTTGAATGATATATGATAATGGAAAGGCACAATAAAATGTTGTTCTTAGATTTATAAACAAGTAAGTGGGGAATCTGACATTCCCCTCCTCTTCTTCTGTCCTCCACAGTTCATGGCTTTCTTTGTTCTCTTCTCAGGTTCACTGCCTAACAGTGGTTGGGAATGAGTTATTTATAAAGCAATACAAAGGTGAAATCAAGCCTGCCTGAAGCAAATATAACTAGGCCCACATTAAATGGTAATTTAATGTATTAGTCGATTTCCAGGTAAAACATAAAGCAGTCTTTGTCTGATACACTGGGCACGCCCACTACTTACCTAGCCTGACTTTGCAATGAACAAGCTGCATACTGGTATACCTATCCCGTTTGATTCCACACGGCTCAGCTAATACAGATGATCAAAGAAACCAGGGTCAGGAATCAAAAATGTCCTTCCTTTGGGTCCTGCTGTTTCCATTATAGATGGTGGTCTCTTTCCCTTCCACCAGACCCCTATTTAGCTAAAAACCTATTCTAAAGGAATGAAAAACATGCTGAATGAAGCTGGTGTGCTTTTTCCCACAGGTGTATTTGACACCTTGAAGGGTTGCAGTGGGAAAGATAAATTGGGAGGATGGGAGTGGAATCCTGATTCTGTTAATATTTTCTATAGAGAAATATAATAAAATCTTAGCCCCTTATTCAGGAATCATCGACCAAAATTGTTTATCATTCTGACCTAAAATTGTTTCTCAATCTGACCTACAAAGGAAGGAGTGAGTCAGGATCCTATGTTTCCAGAATAGTTAGAGTCATTCTTTAAAATGAATGTTATGTCAGCCATTACCACGTTCCAGTGCAGAATGCCTCTTTACAGAATGGGTTCCAGCGTGTCATATGATTTTGTTGGAATTTTTTTCCACAGTTGAGTTCTTTTAAGGTTGATATTGGCTGAATTTCAGCAGTTTAAAGCTTAATCTTGTGTGACTCTTATCTATCTCAGTCCCCTTGAAGTCCATTCATGCTTTCAGGATTTCTTAAGGACCAGTTCAGGATAAATAAAAATATGAAGAGAGTATTGCAACATTTGTGCATATACTGTGGGCTAATCAGACCAGTATTGCTTTCCATACCAGGTTACTCATATCATATGTATGTAACTACTTAAACCACTTCTGAGGACTGTATAGCTAGAAAACACTGAAAAGAATCACAGTAACTCATAATTGATGTGCTGGCATGTAATCATTTATTATTTTTCTTTGAAGACTGAGAAAAAAGTTGATAGAACAGACTGCAAAATTTTAGGCAGCTACTAGGAAAATATGGGTGTTCCTGAATCTTAGATAATTCTGACGATTTTATCTACAGTAGTTCTTTTTCATATCTGACAGGTATTGTTTTAATTGTTTACAATTTTTTACAAACTATTTGACAGATTGCTTAGAAAGACATATGTTTGATGCAGATAAAGGAGTCTGAATTCTTCATGAAAACGTTAATTTGAAGCATGGATCCTATATTTTCTTGATAGATGTAATATATAAGAAAGGCAAAAAGGACGATCCCGCCAACTATAGGCCAATCAGTCTTCTTAATACAATCAGTAAACTTTATGCTAGACACCTACAATGGAAATTGCAAGACTGGATGGAACAAGAAAACATACTTGCGGAAGAGCAAGCCGGCTTCAGAGAAGGCAGATCGACTATAGATCAATGTTTGGTGCTCCAACATCTTATTGAAAAATACTCTCCCTACAATATTTCCTCCCTTTATGCTGCCTTTATAGATTTTAAGGCAGCATTTGATTCAATATCACGAACTAGGTTATGGGAGAAACTGGAGGCTTCAACAATAGACAGACGTCTATTTCATTTAATACGCATGCTCCACGAAGGAACCAAACTTAAGATCAGATGTAATCCCCAGGGTCAACTCACCAATCCTGTTACCACTGATAAAGGTGTTAAACAGGGATGTATTCTGGCCCCTCTTCTCTTCAACTTCTATATTAACTCCATAGTGCCCTATCTTGATCATGGGACCTTCCACCCTCCAAAACTGGCTGGAAGGCATATCTCTGTCTTGCTTTATGCCGATGATGCGGCAATCCTCTCTAGAACACCTGTAGGCCTCAGAAGAGCTTTGAAGGCACTATCACAATTCTGTGAGGAAGAGCAATTAAAGCTCAATTATCAGAAAACTAAAATTGTGGCCTTTGCTAAAAGACCCAAGGTTCATTCTTGGAGTATCAATGGGCACAAAATTGAACAGGTTTCCTCCTTCAAATATTTGGGAGTAGTTCTTCAGGCTAATGGTAGCAAAAAAGCCCATGGAGATTATGTCGCCAACATTGCTCAAAGAAGTTCTCTAGCCATTCTTAAATATCTCAAGACAGCTGGCGGCCAATATATTCCTGCAGCAATTAAATTATTCCAAGCCAAGTCAATTTCCCAACTTCTATATGGTGCCCAATTAGGTCCCCTTTCCAATTACGCTCCACTGGAACGGGTACAATCTAAATTTGTAAGATCGGCCTTACAAGTTCCCAAATGTGTCCCAAATGTTACTCTCCGATTAGAGTTAGGCCTCATGAAAGTGGAGGCTAGAGCTTGGGTGGCTATTCTTACCTATTGGATTAGACTGCATTTCTTCCCTAAGGGTTTAGCCCCCCTTATTAGAAAAGATGACTTTAAATCCAAATGGGAAGGGGCTATAATATCTAAAATCTTATCCTTAGGTCTGTCCCAAGACATCCTTTTTACCATGAAGTATGATCAGGCCAAAGCAGTCATTAAGCAGCAGGTTACCGACTCAGAACGGCAACTGGATCTAGCTTGCTCCCCTGCCTTTATTGTTAATGACTCCTGTAGGTATCTATCTCTCCCAATGAGATATTTAGCCAAGCTTGAGATACCCACCCACCGGAGGGCCCTTACCTTGGCCCGATGTCATGCCCTCCCTTCTGCTGTTCTTGAGGGACGATATTGGAGATCTCCCTATTCGGAGAGGCTATGTCCCTGTGACTCTGGCGATATTGAGTCAACGGAACATGTACTTCTTTACTGTTCCTTCTATAAAGACACCCGGGCTAAGCTTATATCTCCAATAATCTATAAATATCCAGGACGCTCTGGTCATTATTATACTCAATTACTCCTATCAGATATGAATTTTTCTGTAACATATAGTGTGGCCAGGTTCTGCGCCGCAGCGATCAAAATCCGCAGGACAATGACCAGCATCATCACTTAACTAAAAGTACCACTTACAATACATAGCTCCTAAGTAACAACAACTCTTGACTAACAAACAAATGTGGGATGTCTTATGTGTATGGAACAGTATGTATATACAGTGTGTACTTTGATGTCTTTTGTATATCTCTATCTTGATCTTCCTCTACGGCTCGTTGACATCACTAATTCCTCAGATACTAATAAGGTATAGCCTCGTGATGGTCAGGATGGATCTCTGGGCAGTTTCTATATTATATTATATATTTTATATATAATATATTTTATATTCTGTATTTTATATTTTATCTATTTTACTACTATTTATATACCGTATCCTATTGCTGGTCACTGACCGTAATAAAGATTGATTGATTGATTGATTGATTGATAGATGTAAAGAATTAGTTTAGCAGCTTTTGCATGTATTTACTTCTCATTAGTACTCATTTAGTTGCCTTTTCATCAGTTTCAACTTCCATGCAACTAGGGTTGCCACAGTTCAGTTTTTCAAATCTGGATAACTTAATTAAGCAAATAAGGCAAGCCTATTGGCATAATAAGCCAATTCAAAAATCAATTACATGACAAAATCCATAATTATATTTTATCATGCCCAGGAGATGGACTACTGTAATGCTCTCTATATGGGGCTACCGATGGAAAGTCTAAGGAAAATTCAAGGGGTCCAGAATACAGCGGCCAGAATGCTGTCTGGGATGGGTTACAGAGATCACATTACACTTTACCACAGTACCAATCCCTGAATAATGATTTAAGTTCCTTGTGGTTTATATTGAGATTTTAATGGATGAAAATATTTTCTGTTCTTCTAAGCCAGGGGTGCCCAAACTTTTTGTAAGGAGGGTCAGATTTGGTAGCTGAGAATGTGTCAGGGGCCGGTTGCTCCCCAACCCTGCCACCCCACTGCAAGCCCCACCCACTTTCTTTTAAAAAAACATGGGCTGAAGGAGGGGGAGGGAGGGGTGGGCCAGCCAGCCGCGGGCCACTCAGAATGGCCTGGCGGACCGGATTTGCCCCCCCCCCCAGGCGGACTTTGGGCAGGCCTGTTCTAAGCATTGCATCAACTGTTCATTAGTTAGCTTGTACTTATTACCCACATAACAACAATTTTTATATATTCAGCTGCATAATAACAGTTATAAATTATTATCATGATCGATATAATAAACTGTTATTGATTATTATTAGGGTTTATTGTTATTGAAGAATAATTTATACCCTTGATAGTGCTATTATTTTATAGTAGTTAACAAAAATGTTATTACCATTCTCCCTGTTCCAGACCCATTACCGTGCCTGTCATGATGTGTATGCCCATGGGTGAAGAGGAAAGAAGCAAGAAAAACAAAAGATGGAAAAAAGAAATAGGAAGTGAGAGACAGTGCAGGAGAACCAATTCAGGGGAATGAATCCAACATTGGGATGGTGACCAACCAGCAGCATGGCAGACCTTTATTTATTTATTTATTTATTCTTGGACTTCTAAAGTGCCCGATTTTCCCAGGGGGAACTCTGGGCGGTGTACAGACGTGTCACCCCACATCAACTAGACAACACAATTATTTGAGTAAACCCTGGATTAACCATTAAGCAAAATAAGTACATGCTTAGTACATCAACAAGGGAGGGGGGACACCAGAGAGGTTTCCCCCCCCCCAATGCTGGATTTACCCTGGATGGTGCTGCGAATGGTGCAACCTCCTTAACAAACCACACCCATCCATTACCATTGTCTCTGTCCCTCCAGAGCCCCAAGAAAACTTCCTACCTACTTAGAGTAATTGAACAACAAAACTAAAACAAGTATAAAGACTCATGTTTTGAGTGAAATGACAAAACATACTCATAATCATCCCTTGGTGTTTCATTTCTTTGTTTATTTTTACTTCTTTATTTTGGGATACTGTATGGAAATAAGAATAAACAAAAGGCTGCTGATTTTTTAGAACCATAGTCTTGACACTATATGTGCAAGCCAAAGAAATAACAGCTACTGTTAAAAACTCCCCCAAGAGGGATTTGAAGCTCTTGTTTGAGTTTTTCAGTTTACAGATTTTAACAAAATCTTTCTATGTTAATCAAAGCATGAAAGTGGAAGATTTGGCTGGAAACCAGTAATTTGATTGTACATAGGATTGTGTATATGATATATGGTTCTCTTTTTGCCACATGCTATACAATTACATTACTATATTCTCATTCATATAATGTGCATGCTCTCTGTTACATATCTCCAAAACCACCAAGCAATATGAAATAATTTATTTATAATATAATTTTTTTTGTACTGTGAGATATAATGTCAACATGAATAATCCTGTAAAAGTTAAGAATTTTAAGGGTCCCGTTGGCTTCAAACATATGCCTGAATTTCTTCCACTGAAATTAGTACTTTAGTAGTATTGTTCTTATTATAATAATTGCATACATTTATTAATTCATATCTATTTAGCAATTTTCCTGTTCTACTCCTGTATATTCTGAAATGTAAGAGTACTTGAAACGTTTAGGTGTGCATATTTTGTGTTTTATCCATTTGTTGAGCTATATTTATACTCCTATTTTACATCTTAATTTCTGGGTTCTGGAACTGCCTCCTCAATGTGCAGCTGATTATGTGAAAATAATGTATTGATTGGCAAGAGGCATACTTGAAAGGCACTGAGGCCCTACCATTGCTGCCACATGACTGGCTGATTTTTTTTTTTTTTTTTTAGGATGAAAAACCTCAGTATGTTGGTATAATAAGGAAGTTTGCAGAATGTTTGGTTTTGAAAACAGAGTTCAGTGTTATGGAAAATAGATTGCCCATGGAATGGACTCACTTAATATGATTTTTATAACAAAATAGGAGGTTACTGAATTTTTAGGTTTTGGAAATTCATGGTAAAACTGACAGCAGTATTTTGTCCTGAATGCAACATAACCCATTGTGTGGGCTGTAATAAAATAGCTTTCAAAGGGTAAATAGTTTCCAATATTTCAGGACAAATATATTATGTGTATACACTGTATCTTATTTGTTTATTTGATTTCTAAAATTGATATATGTAGCACTTGAGTACTCAGAAAATTGATAGTGCTTCTTACTTGAAACTAAATTGTGGTCAGACCTTAGGAGGAACAGAGTAATTTCAGAAACTTGATACTAAGAAAATATTTACTTAATATGATACATCAGTTTTGGGTTTTTTTTCAGACCAAGACATAATAGAAAGACATCACCCATATCTAGCAATATTATTGTGCTAGTGCACTCCAGTACAATCACCATGTTTTCAGGCCAATTTACAGAGTTTATGCATGTTCTGTCATGTTATTACTATATCTTATTTATAGTGTAATGGAAGCAAAAACACCATATTTTCCATTTGGAATTTGTAAACTTGAAACTTGTAAAAACAGTACAGTAGTTTCCTGCTAAATTTGGACAGACATCTTCCTTAGGGTCCTTCCACTAGGTGGTTAAAACATTCTTTATTAATTTGGCTTTTGAGCTCTGAGTGCCTTGCAGGAATATATTTTTATGACGATGCAATATATTTTATTAGCATATTGAATCAAGTATGTTAAATACGCTGAGTTGATCTAACTAATGATATTTTTAATGTGTGTGTGTGTTGTGTTGTTACAGTCATGACTGACCCTTCCTGACTCCACATCCATGGAGTTTTCTTGGCAGGAATACTGGAGTGGTTTGCCAGTTCCTACTGGCGCCTACAGCATCTGGTATTCCTCGGTGGTCTCCCATCCAAGTACTAACCAGGGCCGACCCTGCTTAGCTTCTGAAATCAGGCAAGATTGGATGTACTTAGGGCATCTAGGCAACTTGATATTTTTAATACTGTTCATTTAATCATATTTTAATGTTAGTGTCTTCATTTATTGTAATTTTAAATATATGCATTTTTTTAGTTGTATGCCACATAATGTCCCTTTATTGGGAGAAGGAGAAGGTGTAAATTAAGTAAATATTTTTTAACTCTCAAATTATCTGCACAATCTTTGATGCAAGCTATAGCCTCCATAGTGCCTTAGCAGAACTCAATCACATACATTTTGTCTCCTTTTACATTCCATTGTAAGACTCTGGCCACATTAACACAATAAGTCAGGTTTCTTAGATATCTTGCTTTCTCTGAATGGCCTTTGTGCCAGTGGATATAGTGTGTTTACTTATCCTTTGAAAGAAGTATAAATAATAAAGAAATAGAGATTGTAGCTGTATATCTGAACCCAGGATTCTGATTTGACAAGCAATTCATTATTGGTTGTTGATTTATCTGGGAGTGACAAACCAAGGCCCTGATTCTGATGAAACAGGCCTCTTTTGAAGAACTTTATACCAACTTGTGATGCTCACTTCACCGTTTAAAGGGATTTGGGAAACACTGCCAGTCTTTGTAAGTGCGACAAAGCTACCAGTCCTTTCTCTGTATCTGCTGGCTAAGATACTCAAGGCCATAGATAACACTGAACCAATTAGTACAACTACATTTATTTACATTCACCCATATCCAATGCTGGTATATAATCTTAAACAGAGTTTAGGTACCACTATGTCTATTTAGGCTGTGATGAGCAGATTATGCTATTCTGCCAGAGAAAATCTAATACAGTAGGACCCTTGTATCCACTGATTCATTAACCACTGATTCAGTTATCCAGTTAGCAGAGGAAAAAATTAAATCAATAATTCAACAACTGCAAAGTAAGTTACTGTTGCAAACAGCAGCCGTAAAGCAAGCTATTGTTGCAAAACAGCAGCTGTAAAACAAGCTACTTTCACAAAACAGCAGTTTTGGGAGGGTTTTTGTGTTCTCTCTTATCCATGGTTTCCATTATCCATGGGAAGGCTTGGAACAAATCCCCAGCAGATACCGGGGTCCTACTGTACTGGATTCTACTTATTGCATTTAGATCAACAGTTTGGATATCATGCTCGGTCCATTCTCCCTTGTTTGAATTAAGTTATGATAGATCACTGGGTCTTATCTGAACATCTATCTGAAACTTCATTTGGAGATTTGGAGTGAAGAGTAATCAAGATGATAATGATAATTCTCTCCAATTTGTCCTTTAAATAAGATTCAAGAAGACTTCTGACAATAATTTTGATGCTACTAATCACAATTGCTGGGAATATATTTAGAAAACAGAGTTCAGTGTAATGGAAAATAGATTGTCCATGGAAGTTCAGTGTAGAGAGAAAAGCAGCCAGCAAGCTAGCAAACAGTTCCAGTGGCTACACATCTGTCCAAAGAGAATCCAAAGTATCAATGCTTACCTGTAAACTGTTATATGGTGGAGTGCTGAATCATCTGAAGGACTGTCCTCTGCTATATAAATCAGATGACACTCTTTTGTGTCCATGGCCCATCTCAAGATCTCCAAGTTGGCTGTAATTAGGCAGGCTGTAGTTGATGAAAGTCCTTTCTGAAATTTGGTGCTTCATATACAGAATGTTCTCTTAAGAGAAGCTCAGCAGGGATTATTCTTAATGTTATTTTGACATCAGGCTGGTGGCTTCTGCCAGGCATTCTGGCAGGTTTTGTTGCTGCTTTTAGTTTGTCACCTTATAGGTCATCTCAGTTTTTTTGGTGTTACTGATGTTACGACTTCTGCTTCTATGATTTTATTATATTTGATTTATGAATATTGATTTGTTCCTACGTGGAGTGTTTGCAATGAATTCCTTCACTCATAGCTTACTTGAGTCCTTAAAAGTATGTGCCATACATTCTTAAAATCTGTGGCATCTTGAATGCCTAAGAATGTGTCACCATTCTGTATATTTGAGCATTGTGGCATTGGTGCAAAAATAAAAGGTGTTGGCACTAACACCTACTAATCTGACATATCCTTAAAAGAAAAGTAGCACAAGCTGTCTAATGTTTTTTCTTTTCTTCATTAACACCATTGCATGGGCGCTTCTCCTTTCATGAAAATACAAGGTTTCTTTTGCCAGTTAGGAATGAATTATGGTCAGTGGAACACAACAATGGCGCCATTGTTCCTATAGAGTAGCAAATTCATCCCTTCTGCAACATTTGGGTATAACTGTATTATATTAAATCTGCCAGACTATTTTATGTCACAGAGAGCTAACTCTTATCACATGGAAAACAATGTGTTTATAGTGGCTTCTTAGATTGAATGTTGCTTATCGTAATAAGTATGATGAGGCATGGCACAGCTTTTTAAGGGACAGACGTAAACTGGCCATCTCATTGCCAAGTGGATAATGGAATGGTGTAGCTGATGGGCAGAATATTGGGTTGATACTTCAACACTCTTTTCAAAGCTTGTTGTTAGGATAGTGCCTAAAAAACCATTGTGATATTTTTAAAAGCACTATCAGGCCATGGGCAGCATTCTTCCGTAATTACCTTTGTTTCTGTTGCTTAGTAATGTTTTTTTGTGCCTGTTCTACAATAATTACATAATTGCTCAAGATCTCTATACAAAGAGAAAGATTTTCCTATTGTTCATAAAAGGCAATAAGAGAATACTAAATGTGAATATTGTAAACTGGGATTTTCAAGGGACCAAATAGGCACAGAAAACAAGCTTCAAATACTCTACAAGGATTCATAACAATGCCAGTCTGCAACTCGCCAACATATATAAGCAGCTTCAGGATAGAATGTTGAAAAATGCAGAACTACAGACATTAAATTAATTTCATTATGTGACATCAACTTAAGGTGATATGTTTTTCTAGGCATCAAGTGAGCAGGCATGGTTTGCCATTGAATCCACTGTGCTGAGAATTCTCTCTGCCAGGTGTTTCCAGAACCCACCTTGAAATATGTAATACATAGATTTGTCTAGGAAACAGTAACTTAGTTTTGCACCTTGGCATTAGAGGAGAGTAAAATAAAATATTGCCCACAAACTATTAAGATTGCATGTGCAGCTTTTGCACAAGAAATTTAATTTTATTGAGATTCTTCCTGAACAGATGCTGCTTTTACAAACCTCTACTGGATAATTCCTACCAATTCTTTTACCACCTCCAGAAGGATATTATGGAAATTGAAAAAGTGCAGAGGAGGACAACCAGAATGATTAGGGGACTGGAACACCTTCCTTACCTATCTGAGGCTGCAACGGCTGGGCCTCTTCACTCTTGAATGACACCGCTTAAGAGGTGACCTGATTGAAGTTTATAAAATCATACACAGAGTGGACAAGGCAGATAAGGAAAAACTGTTTTCCCCATTGCACAACACTAGAACTAGGGGGAACTCCATTGAACTTTTGGGTGCTAGATTTCAAACAAATATGAGAAAGTACTTTTTCACCCAGAGGATCACTGGTCTGTGGAACTCTCTGCCAGAAGAAGTGGTGATAGCTGTCAGCCTTGACAGCTTTAAGAAAGGATTAGACAAATTCATGGAGAAGAGGGGTATCAATGGCTATCATTATGGAAGCCTAAGGACAACCTCTGGGTTGGAGAGATAGGCAGGATATCTCTCAATGCCATTTGCGGGGAATCATAAGCAGGTGAAGACATCTGCTTGGGAATACCCGGAAGCAAACAGTGAGCCGTTGTTTGAGACAGAAAGCTGGATTGGATGGGCTGTGGCCTGTTCCAGCAAGGCTGTTCTTATGTTTCTAGGTAGCACAGTGAGGAACTGATCTCTCTGGATCCTCAGCCAAATATTTATACCACTGAACTATGAAGTCAGCAAATAACTACATGTGATCAAGACAATTCTGACTTATGGCAACCCTTTCCAGGGTTTTCTTTATAGAGAATACTTGGAAGTGGCTTATCTTTCCCTTATTCTGGGGGGTTTCCTGGGTGTGTGCAGCTTCTCTTCATGGTTACACAGTCTGCCTTTCCCCCTGGAAGGAGCAGTGGGCAGCAAGTGAGCTGGCAAACTCGGGTTATCTTAGCCAGATAGCTCAACTACTAAGCTATCCATAGAGCTTTACAGTTCAAGCAGAAAACCAATGTACAGTGGTAACTTGTATAAAGGAATTAATTCGTTCCAAATGAAATTATGTTAAGCAAATTTTCCTTTATACAAATTCCCATAGGAATGCATTGAAAGCAGAGTAATCCCATTTTTATGTTGTACGGATTTTCCCCATAGGCAATTATGTTAAGCAAATTTCCCCTATCTCCGGAATTTTTTATGTTGTACAAATTTTCTGTTATACAAGCTGTCTGTTATACAAGGTACCACTGTATTCCTATTTCAAAGTTGAGGTACAGATTAGAGTCTTGCTTTTTGTTACTCAATTTATTATCTGTTGTGGATGAACTGGGCTTCTCTTTGGCATATTGAACAGAGGGAGGGAGGCCCTGTTTTCCTCTTCCATTTGCTTCTCAGCAATAGCTGCTTTTCTATAGGTCACTTAGGGTTATTATTCTCTCTACTGATTGCATTATACACCCTGAACACAAGCTAAATTATGCTCACCTATATGAAGCAGTTGAGCTGAAAAGGTAATCCAACCCTAGCATAGTGGAGAATTGAAATAAGATGAAATCTATATCCTGCAGGCCTTTCAAGAGACATTAATATTGCATTTTGAATGGATTGTCTGATTGGGCACAGATGGTAAGGAAGGTGTACTTTAGACAGAGTCAGGTACAGAAATAGGGGATGCTTTTATTCTCTGTCATATGAAAATTAATCCTTACAATCCATTTTCCTAGGTTGCCTTGAGCAGTCTATTCACAGGCCTAGGATGTGTCTAGCCAAGATTCCTTCAGAGGTTTATTTATTTCAAAAGTATCCTGCATTATTCTCAGGTCTCTGGTGAGATATTAAATTATGTGATCCCACCATATGGGCTGAATGATTGTACACGACATATGAATTTCTTTCCTATTCATGTCGTAGATCCTCTAGTTATTTACATTAGACCCCTCATTCTAATAAGCATGTAACAGCTCACTTTTGCTGAAATAATGATTAGTACACTGGTCTTTGTGGAATGAAAACATACTTGGGTGTGTTGGTGGGGAGTGTGTTGCTTCATCACCACATCAGTGTTGGTTCAAACATAAGATTGAAAGTACTGTATATCATTTTTACCTTCTGTGCAAAATATTCCAGTTAGGCTTTAAGGTTGTAAATTTTCCACTGTCATGATCTTCATTCTCTCAGTTTGTTTTGACCTATCGTAGGAAGTATTACTTTTACTCACCACTACAGCTAGGAAGCTGTGGTAATAAGGGATACCTTAATGACAGTTTTTTAAATCACAAAGAGATATTAGTCAAAACTGAATTCACGCGGGCATTTAAACTGAGACTACTGTGAAGCAACAACTTGGTGGTGCTCTTATTTTTCCTTCTTTCCTGCCACCCTTCCTTCTTAACCTTTGGAAGCCATCTTGAGAAGCTTTTCTCCCCTCAAACATAACATTTTAAAAACTTTTAACTCACTAAGGGCTAGGTAGCATGTTCATATGTTGCCAAAGTGGTCATATCTGTTTTCTGGATTTGGATCTCAGCTGAAAAGTGTTACATAAGAACTCAGTCTCAAGAAATCACTCTTTGGGATCTGCACATTTGGTGATGATTATTGTATCCTGTATATTTAGCACTTCAAATCTGGCATTGTCATTTTTTTGCTTTTGGTGTCTTTATCACTCAGTTTCGAATTCTAGTTTCAATTGTCTGTGGCATGAATTTGAGATTTTATAGTCTGAAATATTGGGGTGAACTCTAATTGCAAAATCTTGAGACTACTCTATCCTGATTTTAAAAATATATATCTATATTTCTTTCTTTCTTTATATTTCTCTCTCTCTCTAGGCTGCCTCTTTGAGGATGACCTCTGTAAATCTTTTGAAATCTGCATAAATGGTAAGTACCTAAATAATAGTTACATTTGGGAGAGAAGTTTATATTAGCTTGTGTACTTCAACACATGCAAATAGCTAAAAAATCATTCCACTGTTCACTAAGCAAATCGTCATGCAAACGCATCTTACATTCTATAACAGTGATTACTTACTAGAATCTGTTGCTTCTGAAATGAAGAAAGGAAGCATCCTTCTTGTTCCTTCGTTATAAAAATGTTGCTGCTTATATTCTCTGGTACCTCTCTACTTCTACAGATCCCACTATCATCTCATTGTGGGAGGGTGGAAGGGCGGGAAAGCTGCATGGGATATATTTAATTGGTTAGATTACAGTGCTCTTTCCAGTTTGAACATATCTCCTTGCCTGTATTTGATGACAATTAAATAACACAATTGTTCCCAAAGTATTTTAGAAGCATAGGATCCTTATGTCTGACATTCTTTAACATTGCTTGTAAAGCAGGAATTGCTCGCAAATTTGACATTTATCCCCACTGTATATGTTAACTGCAACTATGGAACCTACCCTCTCTACACACCCACCCATCCTAGTGCCTTTTGGGTGTTTTGTTTACACTTGCTAACAGCCTCAGCCATTACTGTATTCCCAATGGCCTGGAACTGCAAAAGGTATAGCCCAAAACACATGGAAGGTGACAGACTGGGGAAGATGACATTGTATTATAGTTTTTGGAGTTCACCCAGAAGAAGGTACAGAATAATTGATTATCTTTTTTGCAGATGGTCATAGAGGAGTGATAGTCAGCATGTTGGTGTCCACTGGACTGGCCTTATATTAGGCCATGTAAGGGAGTCTCTGTGTACTGCTTTGCTGCCCACCCCCAGGAGATTCCAGGTCTCCTCTAGATAGCAGCCATTGTAAGCAGTGCACATGGTTCATGAGCAATTTGCTTGTTGGTGTCAACTGACCAGATTCATTGCCAAAGCTACAAACACCGATTCATATGAAAAGAAACTGATAACTGAACATCTATAGAAGACAGTAGCATGGATCCCATGAACATGCTTTCATACTTCTTTATCTATGGATGTGATAATAATCATGGCAAAAAGACTTCTTGTCTTGAGAGACTGAAATGTTTTGCTGCTTATCCAAACAGCTTCATCAGTCTGAGGAAAGCTAGTTGCGAGTCCTCCATTTTATAGTTCACTTTGACCTCATGTCACCCTGGTCTGAAATAGGCTCATAAGATGAACAATGGCCTGAATAGGCTCATTAGATGGGCAATGGTCCACCTTCACAACCTTCCTAACACCCATAAAGTAAGGGTCAGCTATAGCCTTTGTGGTGGAGGTGTGAAGTATTTTTGATTTGTTTTGGGATTGTTGCCTGATAAGTAGTAGATAGACTGTGCCTGAGCCCCCCACCTCTGTTGAGAGAGGGGTTTTCAATACTCACATGGATGACTTCCCTGACTCCTTCTCAAACCACCTTTCTCTGTCTAATATGTGTATATCCTCAACTTTAAATGAGTGCCCTTTGTCCTTCAAGTGGAGGGGTACTGCTGATTCTGGTCCTGAGTGGTTGCCCTCCTATTTTGGGCCATCCTCCTGTTTAATGGCTGTTTAGTTTCTGCAGTGTAGAGGTCTGCACACTCCTCACTGCATTGGACTGCAAATACTATATTGCTCCTTTTGGGTTTTGGGTGTCAGATCCTTTGGGTGGGTCCACTTGAAGGACAAAGGGCACTCATTAAAAGATGAGAATGTAAACATTAGATTAGAAAGAGAAGATAGGTGGTTTGAGAGAGGGCTATCAAATTAGTCTGTGAGTGAGCTTTTTTGTTCTTTCAAAAGGAGTCAGTGTGGGTGCCCCACAGTACTCTGGATTGTTTTCTCAATAAAAGAAGTCCGGTTGCCATGACTCAACTTCCAGATAAAATCACCTGGATGACTAAGAATCTTCACAGGCATTTTCTCTCTGTAATCTGATTTATTTTGCTGCATGGCTTCCTTCTGATAGCTGTCATGCAGTGTTAATTTTCCTCTATGAACCATTTTATCAGCTTGGTGAAAACCAATGATTCAGAATTGTTTAAGCAACAGTGTATTTTTTTACGTTTATCTTAATGGCCAGATGATTTGCTAAATGAGATTTTTGGAGTAGTATTTTCCTGAGTGCTTTTAAACCTGGAAAACTTATCTTCCCTAGTAAATACAGTATATGAATAACCTGCTTTTAATGGAGAGGCAGGATGTAAGGAAGAAGAAAGACCTTGAATACATTGATGTAAGAAATCACTCAAGACTCTTAAAACACTCTGTCTCACTTATAATGGCAGAGGGCCAACATGCTACTAATTGCACTTCAATTTACCAAGCACTTTGTCAAAACCACTGTTTCGACAAATGTGGGCGTCATACTGAAGAAGCATCTTCTGAAGACCTGATAGCATTTCTCAGTGAGGAAAGTTGGGAAGAAAGATGGATAATTCTAAGATTTTTGCATGATTGTACAGAAGAGTTAACAGCAAGGTTCTACTGTGTTCTTTTACATGGATAGAAAAACAAAATAGGAACAGTAGTATGGAAAAAGTAATGTTATTATAAATTCTTTAATGAATCGATGACAGTTATTCAGAACAAAGATGGCTCCATTCAATCCTCATTTGCACCAGTAATAAAAAAATGATACTTTTCCCTCTTGAACAGTACTTATGAGATTTTGACTAGTGGAGAAAAATAAAACAGGTAGGTAGATAAAAGAGTCCATCTTTGGAAAATTTTGATGCTTCATATGTCAGCAGGAAAAAGATTATGAATCTATTTTTAATTTTAAGGTTATCTGTGCAGAATGACTCTTCAAAATAATGTTATAATTTTTGTTAGTGTTTGCAGATTACTACATGCAGAGAAATTGATATGGTTTTGTAACTCCTAACTCCATTTTACAGTATAGTTCTACTGTTAGAAATTTCATATACGTGTCATCCTTCAATATTGTCTTCCAAGTGAAAGCTTGGGCAAAAGACATCATAGTTTTTCACCAGCAACCATAAGGGTGATTGCATGTTTCTGAATTGGAAGATTTTTCTAATTCATGCTCATTCATACAGTCAAATGAGTTAGCCAAGCCATGAATGAACTCCCTATCAAATTAGTCTGTGAGTGAGCTTTTTTGTTCTTTCAAAAGGAGTCAGTGTGTGTGCCCCACAGTACCCTGGATTGCTTTACATAAAGAATTGAGGAAACAGTTTTAACAATGATTTATTAACAATTAACTAGGCGTCATGCACCACAACGTCTGAAAGTCCCACGGGACCACTTAACGTTTAACTGTCCAACAGTCTTTTAAACCAGACAAAAGATAAGAGCTCAATTGTGAAGGCTCTTCATAACCTCTGCTTCTGCATCAGCAGCCCCAGCTTGGGGCCGGTAGTACCACAGCAAGAATGCTGTTGCCCACTCTACCTTAGCAGGCTTCTCCTGGTAACTGTGAGTCCTCATGTGACTTTCTTTCCTCTCCTGTTGTCCTTTCTTTGGGTAAAGCAAAGCAAAGCAAAGCAAAGTGTTCTGCTTATATACCACCCCATACTACTTCAAGTAGTCTCTGGGCAATTTACAGTTTTAATAACAGTATGCAGGCTACACATTGCCCCCCCCCCCAGCAAGCTGGGTACGGTGGTCCCCCGCTCTTTTGCGGTTCATATAATATAGCAGGTCCACAGTATATGAAAAAAGGCCCCCTGGGGTAAGGGAGGAAAGGCCTGCTTCAGGCCTCCTGTACTTACCTCAGGACTGGCGGTGCCCTGAATGGGCCTGCGCCAGGCTGGGGGTAAGAACAAGAACCCCCAGCTAGGACCCCCAAGCCCAACCTGACCTGCATCTACATATCGCGGATTTTCAAATATCGTGGGTCAGGTCGGGTCCCTAACCCCTGCAATAGACCGAGGGGGGGTCACTGCACTCATTTTACTGACCTCGGAAGGATGGAAGGCTGAGTCAACCATGAGCCTGCTACCTGGGATTGAACCCCAGGTTGTGAGCACAGTTTTAGCTGCAGTACAGGCATTTAACCACTGCGCCACAAATAAGGTTGATTTCACAGGTTCTACCTCTTCTAAGGGTATTTGTACACAACCCCTAAACTCCGCCGCAAATGGCTGCCAGCTCCGGAGCTTACAATTGTTTCCCCACCAGCTCCGGAGTTTGCAGAAAATTAAGTGCGGCCACGCCCACCTAAGCGCGTCCCAGCGCACTTTTCAGGTACCTGCTCTTGGAGGGTGACAAATCCCAGATCCGATGTAAAGGAGTGAGTGCCCGGCTCTCCTCCCTTCTGTTTGTTGTTGTTTTTGCCTCCCGCCCCTTTAAGAGAAGGAATCAGGACGACGGGGAGGCTTGGACAGGCAGACGGAGGTGAGCCTGCATTCTTTTGTTCCCTTTTTTCTCCCTCCCCTCACACAGACAGGATCAAGGAAGTGTGGAGGGGTGGGGCAAGTGTGGAGGGGTGGATCAAGGAAGTGTGGAGGGGAGAGGAAGAGCAACGAACCCCCAAGATCTCTGGTCCGAATTTAAGTGGCCAGCGGATCTTAGGGGTCGTGAGAAAAGGCCCTAACAGTACTTTCACACCTCTTTTCTTACTCCTCCTTATTTCTTCCTTGTATCCCTCACTTCTGGAAAGTTTCTACCTAAAATATGTGCTGCCACTCACCTAGATAAATCCATCAATCATTTCCATTGCTCTTGTGCCCTGCTGCCCATCCTCTGTCTCGTTCTGAGAGGATACTTGTGAACGGAGTGTTGCATAATGTTTAATAAATGTTTGTATCATTTTCTTTATGCAGCAGTGGAAAATAGAATTTATTACATATTGTTAAAACCTGTACAGACTTAACAATACTGTACCTCTCCATTTATTTTTGTTAATTTAATATTTAGACGTAATGGTAAAATCATTTCAAATTAGTACAGAGAATTCTAGGATAATGTTTTTATATAGGGGAGGCAGTTGCTAAGGATCTTTATAGAATAAATCATGAGTGGAATGGTATAGATGAGATCTGACTGCATAAAATAAGAGCATGAAGCAAAGCAAGGAAACGTAATTAAAATGAACTGGATGATGGCACACTATATTATTAAGCAAAACTGCACTTTGCAGGAAGGTATAGTTTAATATTTAATATTATATTTGAAGAAATTGTGGCTCTTGAGGTCAAAATAATGGTGACTTGGTGAATGTATATAAAGTACAACAGCTTTCTGGAGATGTCTTGAAAGGATTTTACAAAGCTTTTGAACTCTGGTTCTTTTATTCATCGTGGCACCTCCGTAATTCCTCAATATTCATGCACTGCTGTTGGGTTAAGGCTTGGACATTTAATTTTAGAAAGTGTTTACTATGCCTTATTATTCCATTTTTAAAAGTACCTCTCTCTCATTCAAAAGTAACCAAACTAATTACTTTCTTAGTTAATTGATGCATCTCAAATACAGGCTACACCTTGCATGATGCCTCATTTGAATGCTGTGGTGTGTACCCCCCAAAAGTTGGCTGTCTGAATATCTTGCCTAGTATGAGCGCCTATTCTGATTGGCCATAATCTGAAAACAGAGAAAGATCAAAAGGTGGAAAGTACTTCATATATTCCTGATACAGTACTTTAAACATCTGATCTGTAGTACGCGTAAGTAGCCTAAGATAGCATTAAAAATAAAAACACCTTTACTGCTTTCTCACCCTTTAGTGAGGCCACACACCTCATAATGAGAAGAATGACAAATACCATTCTGGTTATGCTACAAACGTACTGACATTGTGTTTCATGGTTTTATTGTTCTACTATAATATACCGTAGTTTTTTTTAACTTGGAAGAAACAGCCAATTGGAGATAATGAGTTATTTAGTTACTGTACTTCTAAGCTCTTTGTGTGTGTGTGTGTGTGTGTGTGTGTGTGTGTGTGTGTGTGTTGGAAGCTCTAGTTAGTATCTCTACAACTTGTCTATAATTTGCGAAGCTATGACATTTTCGCAGTAGTTTTAGGACTGATTTATTGAAGTAAAGACAATAGACTTTGAGCAAAATCAGAGGTCCTTTAGAAACAGACCTCAGTGCAATGTTTAATTATAGTTTGTAGAAATCTGCTACATCTGAAGAAAACAAGCCCATCATAGTTTTCTCACAAAATGGCAATCGCAGTCAGATACAGCCTGGGTTGTTAGCCGAATCTCTGATTGTTTTTGTTCTCATGGATCTCTATATCTTTAATCATAAATTTAGTCCTTTTGTAATCCTATTACACACACACACCGCCTCTATTCCCAGGTTCGCTTAGCATAGTTATTTCAGTATAGATGTATTGGTGGGGAATAAAAGAGAAGAACATTGTTGAGTTTGATGTTTTGGACCATAATAACAGTGACTCTAAATTTCAGAGATTTTAATAATCCTGATTTTGTAAAGCAGTAGTTTGAAGTTGTGTCAAGTAAATTTTACTACTTGATAGTGTGCATCAGATAGATCTCTTTTACATAAATTGTCCAAAAACAAGTCAGGCACCACTAGTTGCACAACTATCTATTTATTCTCCTCTTCTACCTACAGAGAGTCTTAGTCTGTTTCAATTCCAGACTAATCTAATGTAGCATTCTTAATCTTTCTCATGACATTAGATCATCAGACTTCTGATGCCTGTTGGCGCCATAACTTGGCAGCTTCCAATAATTTGGAATCCAGTCATTTATGAGTCTGGGGAGGAGAAGGAGCCTCATTTAACCCCCGCTATATATGATAGATCCATTTCTCCCATCCACACACATATATAATACTTGCTCTGTATGAAAGTGCGCAAAGTTCCTTATACTTCCCATATGCTGAAAATAGGCATGTGCTTATGATAGTGCAAGCATTCACTGCAAGGTATGTTATCTGAAACCATGACAACGGCATTAAGCATTTGCTAAACAATCTGCTGTTATATCTCATACCGCATGTATCCTGTTTTCTCATATAAGCTCTTGGCATGGTTTCAATTTACTTTGAGTTTTCCAAGGAATTAAATGAGTGAAGACCATGTGTGATCTGCTTGAGATAGTGCTGGCCCTGGATTTAAGTGGTCTGGGTGAAAATATTTCTCAAAGGATAAATTCAACTGAAAAGATTGAATTCCCAGATTTGAGTTAAATAGCAGCCTTTCTCTCAAACTGAATGTATCAAGTCGCTGTGATGATCCAGGATAAATAACTACAGTAATTATAGCTATAATTAATGCAGCATTATAAATCCACAAGTTGCATTATCATGTTGCATAGGGGATTTATGCCTTTGTACAAAACTGGTATGAAAACATTGGAACGTATGCTCTTCCAGTATATTGGGGTCCACCCATGATAGATTCTATTTTTTAAAAAACAAAAAGAAGACACTGGCCTGTGAGTTCAGTGATCACATACTCTAAACATTTTTAAATTAAGATTAAATATGTTTAAAATATTTTAAAATTATTCACAATAATTTTGTTAAATCGTTTTGGTTGAAAACAGTATTTTTAAATTGTTGTACCCTGCCTTTTGTTCCTTTATTGGAAAAAAGACAGAATACAAATAAAGTAAGTAAAAATAAAAAAGGTCAAAAAGTTCAATTGTATTTATAGATTAAGTTTTTTTAAAACAAAAGTTTGTTGAACATTCTCTTTTTCCTCATGGCACTACAATATATCAGAAGAATGCACTTGGTGTAGTTTCTTGGATAGCTGGGGTGTAATCTGTTATAATTTTTACATGGAATGTTGAAGGGTTTTATAATAAATTTTTTTAACAAATAGATACTATAGTGCAAAGTTTTAGAAAAAATATATAATATGTAAGTAGCCCATATTTTAACACGTTGTTTAAAAATTAATGGTCTTTTATAGTGCCCTAGCAATCATGAAGCACAAATGAAACTCTGGCATAGCACAATCTGTATGTGTATTTGAATATTCAATATTGTTTCTACTGGGCAAACATTCTGAAGAATATCTACCACTTATAATGGCAGTAGAGTGTTTACAATTTGCCATTCACTCCAAGATAATGCAATACAAAATGTACTTCACTAAGTTTGTTATCTTAAAATTAGAGGATTAATTCAGCATTTGTAGGAAAGCTCCTTCAAATGCATAAGGATATGGGGGGGAGGAGGAGTAAGAATCCATGCAACCTCCCACCAGAGAGGGAAGCAGGTAATCCCCCCCCCCAAAGCAGTACCTCCGAGAAAGGAGGAGGGGGAAGCGTGCGGCGGAGGTGGTGCTTAGAAAAAATATTGCCTGCTTGGTGCTATCCAGTGGGAGTGTGTCCCCTCACCCCGGGGGGGGGGTGCAGGCAGGCAGGCAAGCAGGCATAGGTCTGGAGCTTCTCAGGGGCTGGAAGAAGCGTGCACTGTAAGACTGGGACCCGGTGCCTGAGCGGCATGGCGATTGCTGCCTGCGGGTGGCCCCGGCGGGCTGGCCCTCGGTGCCTGGGGCCTCCCTAGGCACGGCAGCTGGGGCAGCTCCTCCTCCGTCCATCTACCTGCCTGCCTGGTGTCCTTCCCCTGCTGTGGCTAGAGCAAAGGCTGTCCCCATCCCGCTCGGAACCCAGCGCGTGCCATTGGCCCCTGAAGAATGAACGAACAACCAAGTGAGAGCACAGGGGCCATGGGGAGCCTAGATGAGGCCCCACCACTGATGCTGCTCACTGACCTCTACTAATTCACCATGGCCTATGGCTACTGGCAGAATGTACGGCACTGCGAAATGGCCATCTTCAAGCTCTTCTTCCGCCGCTGCCCATTCCAGGGCGGCTTCACACTCAGTGTTGGCCCAGGTGACTCCTCCTCCTCCTCCTCCTCTCCCACCCCAATACTTGAGGTTGGCAAAAAAGGGCAAGGGATGCACTGCCTTCCTGTCCCAGTGAGGCGACCTCCAGCCCACGGGCTACGCTACGGCTGCTCCATCTGGCCCCACTTGCTGGGTGGGTGAGACATGGTTGGGGGGGAGAGGGTGCAAAAACTGACTTTTTTCTCTCCAGGTCCTCCAAACTCTAGCTATGCCTCTGAATGCTATAAGAGAGTGGAATGATTCATTCATTTTATATCAAGCTTGCTTTAAAATAATTTATATTCATTCAATCAAGTCTTTATTATGGTCATTGACCAGCAGCAATAATTTATATTTGTTTTACTTGCCTTTTAATAGCAATCCTTATATCTGTGTGAATTCTCTCCATTGCATTGTTTGATGAACATGGCTTCATAAAAAAGCATAGTAAACAACAATAATGGCAGTTTTTTGTTTCATTTGATAAAGATGTAAATAATTTGTCTCTCCTCCCCAATCTGTGCCTTTAAATAAACACATTGATCATATTTGCAGAAAAAATGAGTGGAATTTTATCTGGCATTTGAGAAGATATTCTCAGCTGGCAAATATGCAAGATATTTCTGACTTTTACTTTGTTGGAAAATCACAGAGTGGTCTATCAGTTTAGGCAGGGATGAGCACGATGTTTATTCATGTGCTTCTTCTTCTAATAAACACATTCCTTTCTGGCAGAGAAGTAATAACTCTATTCAGTACCTGGAGATGGAGAATTAAAATGATTAATTCTGCAGTACATTTCTACATGGGGTGATGGTTATCTATTATCAAACCTGAGCATTGCCTTGGGAGCAGTTGTGGTGTTGAGCGCTACTCAGCTTGCTTTGCAGTTCTCGGTTGACCTGTTCATAAGCAAATATCCTTGCTCAGTAAGATGAATTTATTAGGCTTGTGCTTAGCAGAGCTCCTGTTGTTAAGGGTCTGTCAGCACTTCTGCTATGAACAGAGTTTCATTAATATATTATGCAAGCTTTATTTTAAACCAGGTGCCAGCAGCCCTTTTGGATATCAGCTTTGGGTACCTAATGCAGTGTGCATTAATGTGGAAAAACACTGTATGGTATCGGTATTGAATATTCTAACAAGATTACATGACGTAAATTGTTGGGTAGATGATTGGATAATATGATTAGCATATATGTGTGTGTGTTTTGTCATTACAGTTGTGACTGACTCTACGTGACTCCATGTCCATGGAGTTTGCTTGGCAGGAGTACTGGAGTGGCTTGCCAGTTAGCATACTCCCTTTAAAACAGGGGTGCCCAAACTTTTTGTAAGGAGGGCCAGATTTGGTGGCTGAGAATGTGTCAGGGGCCAGTTGCTCCCCGACCCTGCCATCCCACTGTGAGCCCCACCCACTGACCCATAAGCCCTGCCCACTGACCCCTTGCAACCCCACCCGCAGGAAGGAAGGCGGGAACCAAGGGAGGGAGGGAGGGAGGTGGAAACCAAGAGAGGAAGGAAGGAAAGTGGGGAACAAGGAAGGGAGGGAGGGAGGGAGGGAGGGAGGGAGCTGGGGACCAAGGGAGGGAGGAAGAAGGAAGGTGAGGACCAAAGGAAGCACAGGGAGCTGTGGCCACAGGTCACCCCTTGGAAGAGGCCTTGCACGCCCCCAAGTTCCCCAGCGGTGGCAACAGCTCCCCCTTCATGCTTTCAGGTATACATAGCTTCATAGATATTGAAAAAAATATTTTTATTCAAGTTCAGACTTTTCAGTTTGAATGTTTTTGTCACGTTTAAACATAGTCATAAAAACTCAGAATCATAGCACCTGATTATGATGAATTGTAACAAACTGGCTAAGTACTGCCTTGATTGTCTCTAGTACATAATCTGGAAGTTGAATCATGGCAACTGGACTTCTTTTCTTGAGAGATTAAAATGGTTCACTACTCATCCAACCAGCTTCATCAGACTGACAAAGATGCTTGGATGAGCAGCGAAACAGTTCGATCTCTCAAGGTAAGAAGTCCAGCTGCCATGACTCATCTTCCAGATTAACCTCACCTGGATGACTGAAAATAGCATCTGGTTGTTTTCTTTCCAGTTTTCTATAAATACATTTGACAATTTACAAGATGTCTTGGTTTTGGTGGTTCTTATGCATTGCACTGTTTAAATTTTTTTGTGTTTCTAAATCTCAATATCCCTCCATTGATCTCACTCATGTCTCACATCCTGGAACAATATATTCTGTCTACATGGTACTATTTATGTCTACTGACTGGTCAGAATTTTGTGCAATTGTGTTTGAATTGTAGTTCAAAAGCACTCTGTTTTCTCTTCAGGTTGTGTATGTGTGTGTTAAATAAAAATTTCATGAGAGATTATTGTGCGGGTTATTGGGACATAAAATCTCTAAATTTGCGATTCTGCTAAAACATGTGGCTGCCTGGGTTAAAATCACATGTCCAGATCCTTTCTCTCGTGCATCTTAGAACAGGGGAAGTTTATATGGCTGTGTACAATGATATAGAGCCTCAAGAAAACATGAACTACCATATTTTTTCTGTGTATACCACACTACTTTTTTTCTAAAACCGTGATGCCAAAAATTAGGGGGCGTGGTATTCACAGAAGTAAGCCTTTCTGGGTGGGAGGGTGGAGGAGAACACAAACTCACCTTGCTTTCCCCCCTCCATGGTTTGTTTTTTGCACGATCGGCTACATCTTTCCTTGAGTTCTCCACCCCCACCACCCCTGTTGTTTTTCCCCATTCTAAACACTCCTCTCTGCTTTGGTAGGTTTGTTTTTATCAGCATCAGGCTCAGTCTTTGCTTGAGTTGTCCACCCCCATCACCCCCACGGTTCCACTTCCCTATTCTAAACACTCCTCTTGGCTTTGCTGAGTTTGTATTTTGCAGGATCAGGCTCTGTCGGGCTTGAGCAGCCCATTAAGAAATGCACTCTGGAAAGAAAAGAAAAGAAAAACCACACCTTTTTTAATGTGAAAAAGCATTTCTTAATGGGCTGCTCAAGCCCAACAGAGCCTGATCCTGCAAAAAACAAACTCACCAAAGCTGAGAGCAGTGTTTAGAACCAGGAAATTAAAGGTAACAGTGGGGGTGGTGGGGACCTCAAGGAGGATTTATTTATTTTATATATTTTGGGGTCTAAAAAGTGTGTGTGGGGGGGAATCTAATAAATGGTGGCATTCTATAGATGGGAAAATACAGTAGTTGTATACATATAAGCTTTACTGTGTTAGACATGGAAATTTGAATTTTATCCAGTAAATAAGTGCTTTCCCTCCTTGTCTTTGCATACACAAATAGCCACAAACAGGAACTCTGTTGGTAGAATAGCAAAATGGCTTCTAGATAAATAGGGGTATATTATGAGGGCCCAATAGAACACTCTTATTAACCAGGAACTAACTATGTAAAGATTCACTGAACTATGAATCTGAACGATTTATATATGAATACAGCAACTGTAGGTTTCAAGGTAGAATTGCAACATTTGGTATGAATGGCCCAGCTTGCAGTTCTTGGTCTTTTAGCCACAGAACATTGTATTACTAAATGTAGGCTTCTCAGAGGACCTGTTTTCTTCTTGACTTGTCCCATAAATGACTATGCCTTAGAGGTGTTTAAGATTGTTAATCACCTGAGCAGGTGGTTATTGTTTACTGGAGAGGGTAGGGATGTGTGCAAACAGACCAGTGTGGGTCCCAGTTTCATTAAGCTGCAGTTTAATGCACCTGCTGGATCTAAAAGACATTCTGCACCATGATTTGCATACCAAAAACCCCCACCACCACATACAATCTACTACTCTAAAGAGAAAATACTCTCAGTTTCTATGCTGAGACTCATTAGGTAGCATTAATATGCACAGACTTAATAGGTAAATTCTTGCACTGGACCAACTGTATAATCTCAGAATGTGCAATGTTATTTATTATTTGCATGTATGAATGCTTTTATGCCAAAAGAAAGTGTCATTTAGCAACACATACAGACAGTTAATTGTTTCGGTAGTGGAACATAGTGAATAGCATTTTGTTTTTTATTAGTTTGTGACAGGAGGTTGACAACCTGCATTTTTTCATTCTAGACCAGTGCAGTGGTTTATTTACGTGATTCACCCTCACTTTATAAATTTTCAGTATGATGATGTTAAAAAAATAAAATTTAAAAAAAATGAAGCTGTATAAAATTAAATATTCTGAATGATTAGCTGATTATTTTAAAAGTTTCTGATAGGAATTAAGTACAACAAAGACACTGAGGCAATGTTTTAGGCCTCATTCTGAGCTTCTGATGACTTTGCCTTTTCTATGCACTTTTCCTACAAGATAGGGCGTGCCGATTTTTCAGAATTCCTGGTAGCATGGAGAATGTTTGAGGATAAAGACATTTCTCATTGTTAGAATTAGAAATTATGACCCTAGGGGTCAGGGCTAGATTGCTGTCTGTTTTCATGCAAACACTCAGATTCCCAAGAACTGAACAGATTTTGCATTTTAGTTTTCCTTTTAGTACTGCGATTTTTTTTAAAAAAAGGTTATGGTAATGCAAAACAGAGGGCACTGCCATTATTAGATGTGCTCTTGAAAAATTAGAATGGATGATCCCAGCAGTCTCCCATTTCTCTCAAACAGCAGCTAATTTGGCATGTGACACACCTGGCTGGGAGACAATTTAGTGGGCAAATTTTGCGATGTGTGAAAGTATCAGCTTTTTGCTGGAAGAAATTGTTCCCTGCTACAGGAGGACACGCCAGCTGCTTTCCCCAAACAGATTTCAAGGACATTTATGTTCTTTGATAAAATACATGCAGCATTCTTTGTTGTTTTAAGAAATTTCCTATGAGACCGTTTATCAAATGAGAGAAATTGCCAGGTTTCAGGGTATACTGCTGAAATAACACATTCTATTTTAAAACGGGCTCTACTCCATTGTAAGTTCCTATTAGAAGGCGATTTTTATTGATTCCATCTTGTCCGCACAGCCCTTGGGGCCCCTTCTCACGATGTTCTAGATCAGTAATGGCGAACCTTTTAGAGACCGAGTGCCCAAACTGCACAATGCCACAATACTTGAACATGTCTTAATTGTATTGGACTGTATGTTATCCCTCATTACCTTTTCTAAGGAGAAAGGTGGGGTAAAAATACTCTAAAATAAAATAAATAAAAAATAAAGATAGCTAATCACTGTTCAAATAAAAGCATATCTATTATATAAAATAACATTTAAAACATCAGTAAAAAGTAAATAACATGTCTAAACCATTCAATCCCATAGCAATAACCCAGTTTAGAGACCAACTACACTATCATGTACCTTGAAATTTGGTCTGTTTTTAAATGGGTGAATTTGAAGTAAGTTTTCCTGCATGTACATGAGGGGGGGGGATGTGGGTGAAAGAAGCAGAGGATGGAGAACATGCATGTACTCATATACATATACAATGCAAACCTCTCCAGGCTACCCAGGGGTGGCTTGGTCCAAGTGATCTGATGGGGTACACAATGTATAGGCAGAAAACATGTCAAGGGTGTAAGCTGTAACCCCTTTACGCCATCCATCAAGGCTTTTCCTTTGACAACAAGAATAGTCTCTCTGTAATCTTCATTTATAATATTTCTGGTTTCAGCTCACAGTTATTCTGGTGTGCAGTTGATAGTGTTTAATAATACAAGTATATTTTTCACATGGCATTAAAATTGGTCAAATGTGTTATTAAATTACAGTAGGACACCCATATCCACTGATTCATTATCCACTGATTCAGTTATCCATGGTTGGCAGAGGAAAAATAAATAAATAATTCAGCAGCCACAAAGCAAGCTACTGTCACAAAGAGCAGCCGTAAAGCAAGCTACCATCGCAAACAGCAGCTGTAAAGCAAGCTACTGTTGCAAAACAGCACCTGTAAAGCAAGTTACAATCACAAAACAGCAGTTTTGGGGACATTTTGGTGTTCTCTCTTATCTACGGTTTTCATTATCTACGGGAAGGCTTGAAACCAATCCCCAGCAGATACTGGGGTCCTACTGTATGTTTTCACACTTTATATTGTATTTTGGTGCAACAGACTTGGAGGGCTGTAAGAAAGGATAACCAATGGTATCCGTAAAGAGTCTCAGTCATCCAGGCGAGTTTATCTGGAAGTTGAGTCATGGCAACTGGACTTCGAAACATTTTTATCTCTCAAGAAAAAGAAATCCAGGTGCCATGACTCAACTTCCAGGTGTTTGTGTTGCTTTGGCTGTGAAGAGTAGAGCAAACCTAATTTTGGGACAAATTTTATGCTCCTTGCCTCAGTGTAGGAACTGGAAGTTATGGCTGTGTTTATAACATTCAGAAATGTTGATATGTATAACACTGTAAAAAACAAAAGATATGATTGAGTCAGAATTTAGTATTAATTAGGCTAGAGGGATTTACTTTGAAAGTCCTCTTAGGCTAGCCATAAATTATGTGCAGTATGAATGGCACATAACAGAGATTTAAATATCTTTAACATCCATCCACGTAAGCTGTCAATTTTTAACATGCTATTTAATTACAGTATGTCAATTTAAAATACATGGTAGCAATACAATAATAAAGCAAAAACAAAATTGAAGAGGGACAAAAGCTATAATAAAAACAAATAACACTGATTTATTTAAAAAAACATCCCAAGAAGACTTTTTGTTTTTACTGGATATGTAAATAGGCAAAGCTCTTGCATCTGTTGAACCGTGCAATTCCAAAGAATGTAGGAATTCCTACCAACAATAGGGATCTGCTAAAAAGTTGTTGCTTTTACTTCTTAGAAAGGAGTAGGGAGATTCGTTCTTTCAAAACTCCCAGCCCAGGTTATCCCAGTCAATTTGTAACTTCCAGATGTCTTCCTCAAACTACACAATTATGTCTTCAGGAGCCTCTGAAAGATTCAGTTCACAATCTAATTGTATCTCGAGCTTTATGCAAGACGGCAAAGAAAACAAGCAACACCTCTACAGATGTATGGAGTAATCTGTTGATGTGCCCTACTGTTGATGAAAGAATATCTCAAATAAAACTGGGTAGCCACAAAACTGATACTACCACTGTGTTAGGAAATGACCCTACATCTCCCTTTTGTATTCTTAGTCATTCGTGCTGTGTCTGTTTCTAGACTTTGGGCTGTTCTTACAAGGAAGGTAATTTATTTTATTGTTTAAGTGGCCTTTTTGTATATAGTAGAATTTTCAATTTTATTGAAAGTTTACTATAAAATTGAACAGAAAATTAGCAGGAAGTCAGCTAATTGGAAGACATATTGCTGTGTTTGGAAGAAATTTGGTATGTTTCCTATTCTGACAGGGGGCTATTGCATATTAATATGGAAAGTTGCTTAGCTTTATCAAGAATCATTAGAGAGAAAGCTTCAGAAATATTACGTCCTTTTAATTTGTATTCCTTCTCCATGGATGTCAGAATTGTTTCAATTTAAATTAAAGTAATACTCAGTGATGCATTTGCTACTAATGTGTTATAATTAGGAGGTTTAAGAACAATCAACATTTAATAGGATGCATTACTGAAAATTACACTGTTCTTTGCTCTGCAACTGAATTCAGTTACAACAAAGTAGGGAATAAATCAACTTCTTATTTCATAAATCCTCTGTTTCTACTTAATGAAATATTCAATATATAAAGACACATGAATGTTGATCATGATAAATACAGGACCATGAAATATGTGGGCTTAGTTGCTCATTACAAGAGTACTGTGCAATTATTTGTTGA
>JAHTLZ010003542.1:75162809-75194004 GCA_023846285.1 Phrynocephalus versicolor
ACACACACACACACACACACACACACACACACACACAGAGGCTCTCTGTGATCTACTCACAGTATCTAGCACGTATCAGACCAGTTAATTACATTTATCAGAATCAGTGATAATCAAAATGAGTGAAGTAGTAATAGTTATTACAGTCTTAACACCAATAACCTGCATATTTTATATATGATTAACTTAGGTCCAGCATGTTGCCCCTTGCCTACATAATTCTTTGACGAAATAATGTCCCCTAAGTTCTACTGCTACCTATGTAATTTGATACAGTATATGCATTTGAAGAACTATGAAGTCTTTAAAGTCAGTGGTTATCAACCTTCCTAATGCCATGACCCTTTAATACAGTTCCTCACGTTGTGGTAACCCCCAACCATAAAATGATGGTTTTGTTCAGAGGATGCTGCTACTACCATTTAAGTGAACATAAAAGCACATTAATCTATCCCCCTCCCGAGTGAACAGAGTGGCACCAATCTGTCCCCCCTCCCGAGTCAAGCAGCCCCCATTCCCACGTCGGTCCATGGCAGAAAAGAGACAAAGAAGCCTAACTCGTGCATTGCCTCCGTGGGCGTTAAGTCCAACCACAGCCAAATTAAGTCCAACGAGCATGAAGCGACCACAGACACCCTTCCCCAGAAGAAGCAAGAAAGTGCTAACCATCTGCCTCCTGGCAGCAACAGCATCCAGTCCTACCTTGGTCAAGAGAGCGGAAAACCATCACATGCCTTGACACCAGCAGACAGATGCCAATGTTGCTTGCCCCTGCCTCCCTCCACACCCGTTCCCTAAAGGGCAAGCAGCTCTCTCGCTCTCTCTCTCTCTCTCGGAAAAAAAATGAGGAAGGAACTAGGGTAGGGAAATAAAGTAAGCAAGGAACCGAGAAGTGGGAAGGGCCCAAAGAGGGAATGACGCCAGAAGCTGGATGCCTTCGCAAGTCAGAGCCTCTTCCGGGGCTGCAAAAGCAGCTCTCCCATCCAAACACAGGGCAAAGCCACTCTCCAGCACCGCCGCCGCCACTGCCTAGGCATCCCACAGCATCCCCACCGTCCCCTCAGGAATCTGTTCAGGGAGCCTCCCTGTGTTGAGCTCCTCTTCCACAGAAAGGGCACAAAAGCATGAAAGGAGCACCGAGACAACCCGGAGCAATTCCTTTGCCACCAGTGCCCGCCATCTTTTGTACTCACCGATGCCACTGCATGTGTGCAAACAGACACATGAACGCAAAATACATACCGGCCAAAATTGGTTAACATATGCAATATTTTTCAGGTAGTTCCTATGGCTAAATTGAGAGACCTCAGTGTGCTGGCCTGATACATGTTCATGCGCCACTGAAAATACAGCTCTGTTCCTTCCCATGAAGATCATATTGACACTTATGAACTTGCTTACCCTCCAAACTCTTGGACGGAAGATTTCAAGGGGTTCCCTATCATCTACGTTTATGCCCCTGCAACTGTGGGGATGTTGAAACACTGGGACATGTACTTCTGTATTGCAGCTTTTACAGGGACCAACACAAAGAGCTTTTATATCCAATTCTCCAAAGGTTCCCAGGTAGACCCAGTAAATATTATATTGAGTATTTACTAGTCGATAAGAACATAAATATAACTATGACAATGGCCAGATTTTGTGTGGCAGTCATGGCATCCCGTAAGATGATTTTGTCATCAGAATTTTAGATCCCCTAATTTTCCAGTGTATGAGATAATACCCTTCCACATTTTAATATAATATTTAGAATATTTATTTATTATTATCCTATGCAATTATATGTCTATTAATGTTTTCCATGGCTACACATTATTAATTTTTAATCTATCCAACTATAGTTGTATTATAGGTGTTGTCTTTTGAACTTGATTGCCATGTAACATTTTGGTCTATGACTGTAAATAAACAATTATTATTATGAACTTGCTTATGACACACTGTGGGATTTATGCCAATAAATAGAAAGTGCTTCAGTCCTTTACATTTATGTGTTTGCTTGGAAGTGGAGATTTGGCCAGATGTGTGGGATATAAATATAATGAATAAATAAGCAAATACTGTACATTTGTCATTCATTTTGATACTTTTTCCCCTTTGTTTTTTTTCTGCCATAGGTTTTCCTTCCTTCGAATAGGGAATATATCTACAATGAATGACAAGCCATTCTGTTCTGGCACTACTTTTGATATGCTAAGCCAGTAGTACTGTAATAGTATGAAGTGAACCAAGATTTAATTAGCGCTCCCATTGAAACAGAGAGTGTGGCAACAGAAGCCATTGTATATATATATATACAGAATATAATGTCCCTCTGCTCAGTTCATGAGCTTCCCCTGGTCAGACTATGGTAATTTAATTGACAACTAATTTATTTAACTGGTTGCTAATTTGGAGAGTAATGGCATTGGTGTGTGTCCCAAATAAAAGTTATAAATAATTGATTGCATAGCCCAAATCCCATGTGTTAAACATGAAATCAGTAAGATTTCCATTGGGTTTGTGGAGAATATTATTGACTCATTATATTTGTTGGTATATCATTTTAATTTAAAACTATTTCAGATATGCAAACCAGAAATAAGCAATAGGAAGAAGAACAATATAAGATCAAGCTAGCTTTGATTTTTAAAATAAGATAAGTAAAAAAACTCAGTTTGCTTTTGTTAAAACTTTTCCTTTTACTGCAAAAGTGTCACAGCTGCCCTAAAACTCCTTAATTAATGCTATTCGGATATAACCCACCATCTGTTTACATCTCACTCCTCTTCTGAAATGGAACAAATTGTAGCATAGCTTTTGCTTAAAGTATTTTTTCTGCAGAAAGACATATGCCAAAAATGGTTTATAGAATAGCATCCAAAAACATTAAAGGAAGCACAGAATTCTAAAGTAGCTATCAAAGCCCACTTTTCAGATCTTGATTTTGTGAAGTTCCAGAAAGAGCCACTGGAATGGAATTTTTTTTAACTTGTATTATATCCTGGACCATTCACATTTTCAGGGGGGAAAATTGAATATCTTCTGCAGGTTAAAGGCTCCACTCCTGAACATTTGATCATTATCTGGTAATTGGAAGAAAACTTTTATCTAAACAAGTCTGAGCAGATATAAAAACGATTACTATCTTGGTTCATGATAATAAAATAAATCTACATTTGAGTAATAACTTTATTAGAAACAGCTCAAATACCACAATGTATGCAACCTTTCAAGTTCTCAGAAACTTGACTAGATTAGTAGGTCCAAAATATTAGTAGGCGGGAAAATGCCCATAATTGACCATTTACAAAATAAAGCAACTGAATGAGTTTCTCCTCCCAATCTGGCACAAACTTTAAAAATATAATTAACTGATTTGTGGTTCAATATTTTTAAAGTTCAGAAAAGTTGTGGTCCATGGATAGTCACAAAACCTGAACTATCATGAACCACCATTCTTTATGGTTTGTGCCTATCTCTAACCATGAAAAAGGTTTCAGATAACTATATTGCTCAAGGGAGATGAAGATCCAAGCACAAAGGAAAAAGGAATGGTGTCCTAAAATAAAATTCAAATTCATATACCAGGGCTGTCCAACTTTCAACCCCCAGTGGCCTTCCTGTTGGTCCCCAATGTCCCCCGCAGTCGATGGCGACGGCAGGGGCGGTGGGGATGGCAGCGATGGCAGCAGCAG
Source organism: Phrynocephalus versicolor (assembly GCA_023846285.1). Taxonomy (NCBI): domain Eukaryota; kingdom Metazoa; phylum Chordata; class Lepidosauria; order Squamata; family Agamidae; genus Phrynocephalus; species Phrynocephalus versicolor. Next base: position 75,166,490 of record JAHTLZ010003542.1, read on the forward strand.
CGATGGCAGCGGCAGTGAGAGCGGGGACAACGGTGGTGGTGGCGGCGGCGGCGGCGGCGGCAGCAAGGGGGCGGGGATGTGAGCGACAGTGGTGGTGTTAGCAGGAGTGGCAGTGATGGCGGTGGTGACAGGGGCAACAGTGACAGCAGTAGCAGTGGGGGCAGCGGCAGTGGGGACAGGCAGCAGAGATGGCAGTGATTGGGGCGATGGCGGCGGTGACAGCAATGGCAGTGGGGGCAGGGACGAGGGAGAGAGTGATGGCAGCATGGGTAGGGTGGGTGGGTGGTCGTGTGGGGAGAGGCAAAGGGCAGCTGGGAGGAGGCGCCCGGCCCTGGCGTGCAAGCAGGGGGATGCTGCCATAGGCAGCGCGCCATGAGGCCGGCAGAGACTGGCGGGTGACTCCTGGTGGACTGGTCGCCTGCTTAATACATAATACTGTTTTCAGGTACATGTATTCTAGCAAAGATGTGCTTTCGCATGAACATCAGCTCAACCTTCCCCTGCCTCTCCTGCACAAACATGTTGAAATTCTGTTATCTAAGCCATATGGATAAGGACCTAATCAACCTCCACAGGAATAGCAGCTTCTGCCCTCTCCAGCAATTTTTCTAAACGGAATTTTAGACTTATAGTCCCTTTGCAGGATTTCCCCACACACTGGGTTGAAATAATTACGTAGTCCAGGAGTTTGCACATTGTACGCACTTGTCACTATAATATAGTTTATTGATGTATTTATTTAATAATATATTGGCTTAAGAACACATTGGGATTTTTTTTTCTTTTAACTTTACAACTGCAGTGCAAAGTTAAGGGGCAAATCAAAAAGATATTGGAGTTTCTCTCAAGAAACCCATTGTTCCCTGAGCTCCTTGCCCTCTGAAGATGCCAGCCACCGAGTCTGGTGAAACGTCAGGAAGAAAAACTTCCAGAACACGGCTAAACAGCCGGAAAAACTCAGAACAACTATCAGATCCCTGCCATGAAAGCTTTCGAGAATACATGATTCTTTCCTCAGCTTATTTCCATGTATAAGACAATTTTTAGTCTAACAATTTTAGACAAAAATACAGTCTTATACACAGAAAAATACTCTACATGGAGTCTTCTCCTGGTGTCTACCTCTTTCCTTTTTGAAATACATGTACTAACAATTTATCCCATATTAAATTAAATTCATTACTTTTTAAACCCCTTCCTAATTTTAACTTCAGAAGTTAGTTTGTCATTTATAGCTATAGTCCATAACTCCCTGTAACATCCTCCGATGTTATTTGATTGTTGGATTTCCAGTTTTTAGCAAAAATTATCCTTGCCACTGTTATAATAAACTGCTATTAAATCCACTTCCGATTTCTTCCATTGATTACATACCACCATATTCAACAATACTGCCTCTGGGGACATTTTAATGGAAGGAAGACTGAGCTGCCTGAGCTGACCTCAATAATCTGATGTATTCTCTTTCACTCTCTTTCACACATACACCTGTATATATTTTGGCTTTCTATGCATCCTCTTCCTTCATCTCTGTCTCATTTTCTTAAATTTATTTTTTTAACTTTTTAAAAGATGAATTGGGACCTAACTAAACTAAGTTGCTGTCCTAATTGTTTTTGGCCAAAATGAAGGTAAAATGTAAGTGATTACCCTAATTACAGCTATACCTTGGTCTAGGAGTGTCTTGGTTTACGAGTGTTTTGCAAGATGAGCAACCATTTCTGTCAATGTTGCCTTTGATCAACGAACAATGTCTTACAATTCAAGCACTGGATCAGATCACATGATCACAACTGAGCCAATGGTGCCTTCTCTCTCTCTCTCTCTTTCTCTCTCTCTCTCTCTCTCTCTGCTGGATTGTGGGTGATTGTCTGGAACGTTCTGTCTCAGGCAAGCCTCCAAAGTAGAAGGAGAGAGGAATGGAGGTTTCCCTTGTACCAGCCAGGAATGTTTTCAAAGGAGTCTGCAGGTTAGGATTTTATTTTATATTTTGTTATACTTACATTTTATTTAATTTGTTTTCAACACCCTTTCTTCTTTTTCAAACAATTTCTAGCCCTGGAACAGCTAGTCAGGTGTGTATAGGGCTAGAAATTGCATTTTTATTGTGACATTAAAAACAGGGTAAAATCCATTTGTTAGTCCCAAGCAGAGCAGATACGGCAGCCAGATGGGTAAACCATTCCTCATTTGGGAAGTGTGGGAGTCAGACTTGGAGGATAATGTCTTGGAAGTCATTACTAGTGGCAGCAATTTGTCTGAAACTGAAGACTTCCTCCCACCTTCCTTCAGCAGCCAAATAATGAAAAGGATTAGACAGGACCTGTGGAACAGAAGCAGAACTTCAAAAGCAAACATAGAAGCAAATTTCAGAATTCACACCAAGCTGATCAGATCAGCTTTGAGGGGCATATTTGTGCAAAGAGGATTTCAGCCAATCCGTTTGACCTCATCAGCCTTCCATGGACATAGCTTTATGAACAGGATTTTAGCATGAAGTGAAAACGATATGTCTTTCTCCTTTTGTGTCAGTACTTAAACGTACTGAAATAATTCAGACAACTCACAGGAATATTGATGTGACAATTTCCATTTATTACATGGGTATGCCTTAGTTAGGACTAATAATTAGATTTAGCCTGGGCTTTAGTATCCAATTTAATTTAATTTTAATTCCAAAGCAGCCAGTATCGGCAGATTTTGTGGGCTCAATGCTCATTGACTTGTGATAATTGTTAATATGTTTTTGGCTGTTATATGGGAGAGTTTGCATAGTGAATATTCACCCAAATGCCACTCTCATAAATCCGAGTTACCTGTGTTTTGTTACTTTTTTTTAGAGTTGTTTGTGTCTCACAGTACAAGTCAGTTGCTTGTCAAACCTGACCTTTTTTGCAGCAATCAAACTCACTGAAACCTTTTAGAGATGGATCACGCTGAGACATGTACACTATCTGTCATGGACGTTGTTTCTTCCTTCTTTCTTAAGAATTCACTCAGTGTTTCTTTAAATTGTGACAAAGGTTTACTAAAGATGAATGATCAATTTTATAGATCAATTGTTGTATAAACTGTAGTGGCATTTAATATGATTGAATACTTGATATCACCCATGAGTGGTTTCCTTAAATGAAAGTACACATTTGCCACATCTTTATAGTGGCTTCCTTTGCTCACCCCTCTACAAACAATCATCTTAACATAAGAGTTTGTGAAATGTCTCATACCATATCATTGTTGATATGTATATTATATATTTCCAATGATGAAAAAAATCTTTACAGATTTATGTTGAAATTCCTTCCACCAGATTAGTATTTATTCTAACTCTGAATATTTTCCAAAACAAGTGATTCAAATATTCCCCTTACCCAAAAGAACGCACATTCCTTTGTATAACAAACTTTCATCATCTAGGTTCTTTTTGCTTTGATTGTACAGACAGTTAATTGCTGGGACTTTGAACCTGAAAATGACAACTGAGAGAAATCTCTTTTGTTTGCACAAAGCCTAACAGCAGATTTCACAATGTACAATTTGAACTATAATGATTCTTGTCTTATAGTTTCATATTTTTACAATATTATCATATATTTCACAGCAGAGGGACCCACAGAGTTGGCAGTTGCAATCCTTATACAACTCAATGTGGCTATATTTAGATATGTCTAATTTTAACAGGCATTTACTGAGGTTTCCTGGAGGTTGATGAAATTATCAGCTGCTCTTTCTGCCATCCTGTGGTTGTTTTGAAGAACTGCATAAGCATGAGCTTCTCAATCATTACCTACACCATCCATTACATAAACAGCAGGATGATGTTTTTGCTAGCAGGATCTCTGCTTTTCCAATGGTTACCATGGTTTGCCTGTTTTGTTCCTATAGCTGTGACAAAACTAGTTATGCATGCACATTGTCAAAAGCTCTACCCTTTATAGGAGCCAAACTTCAAAGGGAGTTAATAATTACATGTATTTCTGCAAACCAAATTTGATATCTGCTTCTTTTACATGTCCATTGTCTATAAACAGTCTATCATGTTGTTCTTGGCAGTAAAATGGAAAGGGAGGACTGTAAGAAATGGAGAATTAATACAATAACCCTTTTTAATTGAAATTACCTCAGTTAATTGTAAGAGATAAGCATGTTTAGTTGAGGGATTGAAGACTGAAATCACTATTGCAGACATCTTGAAGGGCTGTCATGTGGAAGATGGAGCAAGCTTGTTATTTGTAGCTGCAGGAGATAGGACCTGCCCCCCATCTATAAGACGCCCCACACTTTTTCAAACTAAAATTACAGTTTCGCAACTGGACAGTTCTCTCATTGGCTTACCTCTGTGCATAAGATGACTCTCAATTTTTAGTCTAACAATATTAGACATATATAGTCTTGGAGACAGGAAAACACTGTATTCATTCAAAAGAAAAAGAATTCAACAAAACATGAAGAAGAATAACTAGATAGTAGGAGATTTTCGACAACTGAATAGTCTGCCTTTGAGACCATTAGACTCTCTTTAACTGGAAGTTCGAAACAGAAGTTAAACATCCACTTGTCTAGGATGGTTTAGCTCTGGATTTCCTACTTTATAGGGAAGTGATGGTGAACCTTTTAGAGACCAAGTGCCCAAACTGTGATTCAAAACCCACTAATTTTTCGCAAAGTGTCAATACAGCAAGTTAACCTGAATACAGGTGGCTGTGAAGGGGTGATGTTGGGTACCCACAGAAAGGGCCCTGAGTGCCACCTTTGGCACCCGTGCCATAGTTCGCCAACACTGTCATAGAGGGTTAGACTTGATCTTTTGGTTTCCTTTTCGCTCTACAATCCTATGACTCTGTGTTTCATATTTGTGAATTACTTAATTTTGCAACATAAAAATAACATTTTTAAAATGACACAGGGCGTTTGGGAAACTCAGACATGTATTTCTCCTCAGTATAGCTGGCACTACCAAGGATATATTCAGACAATGGATCATATAGAGGAATTCCAAATGAATCAGTGGGCCTATTCTAATTGTGACTTACTATACTAATCAACAAAATTTTTGTGTTTCAGACAATGTTGGACAATTTTTGAGAAATATGTACTTTTACATTTCCCTTTATTATGCTTTTGAGCAGAGCTTATACAGGCTTTGGTTGGATGCATATATCTTTTTGTAACATAGTACATTGTACAGCAGAGGGAGTATTTGTCACAATATTTGTCACAAGATCAGAGGATGACTACTGTGGTTCTGTTAAAAAGTTGCACTGAATTTTATAGCTGTAACAATTAAGGTGCAGTGCAATGTTAAATAGATGGGTGGACTATTTTTTGAATGAAAATGGTTCCTCAAGGAAAGTTTTCTTCTGATTCAATCTTTTTATCAAGTTTTACAACTTAATTTAGTAGCCCCAACGATGGAAGAAAAATTTAGGTTTTCTTAGTATGTGAAAAGTTTAATTGTGTTGCTTCATTTCAGGCATAATTAGCCAAGAAAAAAGTTATCTTACTGATAAGTAAGTTAAACTTTTTTATGCAAGTTTCTGCAGAATTTGTCTTTGCACTTGATAAACAATTCTAATAACTTTAAACCAGAAAAAAAGAAAGTTTTTTCATCTCTCTCATGGAAACCTTTAATCTTAAAATGACACATTTATTTAATTAACTACCAAATGCACAGATGATTGTTTGATAATTTGGGTACATGCTTTAGTGTTATATTTTAATATTGCTGTGTGTAATCGAGACATCTACAATTAAAAGGGGGAAATATTCACACCTGTGGTATACATTTTTACCTATTTCAAGCTGTTCAGAATTAAATGAATGCAAAAAGGGGGTGGTAAAAGCTAAAAATACATGTTTCTATCAAGTGAGTTGAATTTTTTTGTATTTTATTTGTGGAGTGCTGAATTCTCCTTTGTTATATCTTGTTTATAGTATGTTTGATATCCTGCAAACCACTTATATAGATTCCCAGTGTGGTGTACTGGATAGAATGACAGACTAGGACAGGCATGTCCAAACTTCGGCCCTCCTGATGTTTTGGACCACAACTCCCAGAATTCCAAGCCTGTATTTCCAATGGTAAAGGACTGTGGGCGTTGTGTTCCAAAACATCTGGAGGGCCGAAGTTTGGGCATGCCTGGACTAGGACTTTGGAGAACGGGATCTGAATCCATGAAAACTGACTGGTGAAACCTCTCCTGACATACTTTGAAAGCCATATTAAGGTTGCTAGAAGTCCATTCTGACTTGATGACACAAAATACACATAGATCAGATTGTGTTTTGTGGGTTTCCCGTAAGTTTCTGTTCCAAGGCTACTGTTGCGTGCTATGATAACAACACAGTCCAGGAAAGCCAGCTGGTTGTCTTTGGTGTCCTCCCTTGTGAACTTGATATTTGTGTCCACTGTGTTTCTGTGGTCTACTAAGGCCTGTACATCCTGGATCTTGATCTTTACCCATGTTTGTTCACATATCTGAACCAGTGTATTGGTGCTCTCCCTGGGAGGGTGTTGAGTGGTGCCTTCTTCACTTCTTCCATGTATTTGTTGGCAACAGTGGGTGACACTTGGTAACCCATGGCAGAACCATGTTTCTGTCTGTAAAGGTCACTTCTGTCATAATAAACATAGTAAGCTAAAGCAAACGATAAAAATATTACCTAGTGATAGTAAAACATTAATGAAAAATAGAAATTAGCAATATTAATGTTACCAGTAGAATGCTACTGCTTCTCTAGATTTTTTAAAAAACAATCAGATTGTACTGTTCGCCCTTGGTCAATATTCCATTGAACCGAGGGAAGGACAGGGGAAGACCAAAATTCATTTGTTTATTATTTGCACGTCTCCTGTGTGCTTGCCTCATTACTGTTGTCATCATCTGTCGTTCTCCCACTAAACTTCTATACCTTTTATTCTTTTCAGACCCATCATTCAGTACATTAGAGCTGCCACTGTGTATACCTTTCTTCATTTTCATTCTGCAACATTCCAGTGTTTCCGTGCTTCGTGCCAATATATTCTACCTTCAATGATAGTGGTTCTTGGCAGACATTGCTATAACATACAATTAAATTGTATTCTGTAAATGGTACATCAGATACGACAGAAAAGACACCTCTTTCATCTTTTTGATGTATAATGACATTCAGAATGATCTCTAGTGCACAGTTGTTAAACAGCCTGAAGAGTCGGGAGGTCTATGGAGCTTCTTGTTTGATTTTAAATTTGTAAGATCAGCACGTGATCACCTCTTAAGAATGCATTCTGATGTGATCTATGTAGCTAATGTCATTAATGACAAATGCTGAATATATAATTACTAAGTTTGGAATTGCCAGTGTTGCAGGGTCTTTCAAAAAGTAGGTGATAAAAACAAGACAAGCCGCTGATCTTTTGTAATAAGCATCTGTTTTGCTTTCAAGTTAAGAGGAAGGGGGAGGAATCAATACATTTCAATGTATTCCTGTCTTTATTACCAGTGTAATTCAATAAATATGTTAATTAAGCATTCTGAACAGGAAAAAGAAGAGATTTTCATTTTAAGCCCTATTCATTTTGACAATTTTTGTGTTACTGTTTTTCCCTTCAAGAAATTATCAGCTTAACCTTACTTTGTAAGTTTCGTTTAGGTAGTAAAATACAGCAGTTCTAGAGGAAACTTTTAGGTTTTCGTTCACTAGTATTCTTTTTAAATAATAATAAAAATTCGGCCTTAAATTTTATTCTGTTGTATAAGGATCTTTTTCTATAAGCAATGCTCTTTATTACAGCTTGTGGTTTATGGCAATGCCAGCACGTTGAGTCAATAATTTTTCTTTTGGGGTTATGTAGGTATGTCTGGCAAAGTATAAAGCAACAAATCCAGGTTGGTTAGTGAATACGTTAGCATTTATAAATGTATTATTGGCATAATTTTAGATGCAGAACTTTAAAATCTAAATCATGCATCAACCTAAAATAATATTTTAAGGGACCATAAGTTATATTGGAGTTTGGAGCAGATACAGTCCAAAATTTGTTAGAAACTGCCCAACATGATGAATCATCAAAACTTTGAATGCTAAAAGAATAAGCAATTATGCAAAAGAATAGTCATGCATGGAAGAGAATTATCTCTACAAACATACACTATACATAATAGCATAGGTCACTATTGCATCTGCTCTGCTTTAAGAAGATTTCAAGGGAGCAGATTCTCTGCCAGAATTCAATGCTCTGTCCACAGTAGAATGCCAGATTTTAAACAATTCAGCAAAGATTATGTCAGTATAGTATAGGAGTTCCTGAAATTCTGAGTCATGAACCTCTTTCTATATCCTTCTATTTTCATCAAAGAAAATTCCTTATGTTTCTAGGCAGTTGGCTAAATGTTGCTGCCATGCTGTGTGGAAAGGTGTTAGTTAAACTGGATGTGTTGTATATTAATTTTCTTTGTTCTCTGTTGCGTTGATTTGAGTAGATCATGTGACTGCAAGTGAATATCAACATGACTTGACCTCTAGAGGCATTTTTATTTATTATGGCTGCAGTCCTCTCTAAAATAAGTTTTTGGTGTCCAGGAAGACCCAACTGTGTGGGAGCAATCAGAGATCTGTTCTTCTTTTACCTGCCATTTTGGTTTTCAAGGAACGTGAAATGTTCAAGGAGTGGTTTACCATTGCTACATACCCAGTGAGTTTCCATGGCTGTGAGGATTTGAACTCAGGTCTAGAATCATAGACTCATGGAGTTGGAAGAGACCTCAAGGGCCATCTAGTCTAACCCCCTGCCATGCAGGAACCCCCCATCAAAGGACTCCTGACAGATGGCCATCCAGCCTCAGCTTAAAAACCTCCAAAGAAGGAGACTCCACCACCTTACATGGCAGCATATTCCATTGCCAAACAGCTCTAACTGTTATGAAATTCTTCTTAATGTTTAAATTGAATCTCTTTTCCTGTATGTTAGTCCAGCATTCTGTCTGTTGTAACATATTGGATCCTTGGTTTTTCTTTTTTTGCTATTGGTATTTAGTTATAATAAAATGATTTTAAAAGCTTGGATCTCTGCCAGAGAAGACATATATTGCTGTTGTGGAATTGTTATATGGAAGAAGAAAGTAAAAGAAACCACAGTCAGGATAAGAGCATTTACCATGCTGAGTGTACTGAAAACTGCTTCTGTTTACATTATTGTACTAAGTTTATTGTAAGGTGCTTTTGATGGGATTAAAGAAAGGATGGAAATAGAATGAATAGTAATAGTTTGGATCCAGATTTCCGTTAATTGCATGCGTAGTTTTGAGACATGCTACCGAAGCTGGAATTATCATGATTCCAGTCCCAGACTTGTTCTCCAGTGGATCCTCGATAAGGGATGAAAAGTTTATGTCTGTGAAGATTCTTACTCATCTAGGTGAGGTTATCCAGAAGTTGAGTCATAGCAGTTGGATCAAAATCTCAGAAGAAGGTTGAATTTCATGCACCCCTGGCCATTGTCCATCTAATGAGCCCATTCAGACCACCGTGAAGTGAATCCAATGTGAAGTACAAATTGGAGGTCTCCTACCAACCTTCCTCAGACTGAAGAAGTCTAGGGTGGGAAATGCAGCAGGGCCTGGCAGCTCCTCCTTTGTGAGCTGGGGGAGTAGTGTGTGATGTTTAAAATGACTTTTAGCCACTGACCCAAGCACTTGCCTCAGTGGCTAAAAGTATTGACCCGCATATAAGTTGAGGGCGCCTCTTTTCAGCCCAAAATTAGGGCTGAAAAACTAGGCTTATATTCGTGTATATACAGTACTCATGTAAATTTCAGCTTCAACCCCCCTTAAGTTCCTTGCCTTCCAGGATTTATTTATAGTTCAGAAAGTGGCCTTATACTAAACTGACAAGTGTATGAATGTGTGCAGTCAGGCAGCCCAGGTATGATAAATTTGGCTGTGTGTTTTTTGAGTGAGTCACCCATCAACCTACTTAGAAATTACCTAGCAAGATAAAAATACATTCTCCCTGTGTGCTTTCTTTCAACAGAGACTGACCATGTGGTAGACTCCATATGGCAGGAAAATTGTCTTGGACTTTGAATTGATGGGGTTGCACAGAATTTGTTCTAGCTCCCCAACAAGAGTACACTGAATTAGGTGTCTGCAAATGGACACACTATGTGTTCCTTTATAGACATTTTTGGACAAGTGAGGGGGCACCTCACATGTGAGAACAGGTTTCTCTGGAAACAGATTTCCAATTTCTGAACCTGCTGATTTGTCTAGAGCAGGCATGTCCAAACTTCGGCCCTCCTGATGTTTTGGACCACAACTCCCAGAATTCCAAGCCTGTATTTCCAATGGCAAAGGACTGTGGGAGTTGTGGCCCAAAACATCTGGAGGGCTGAAGTTTGGACATGCCTGGTCTAGAGCTCATGGATGCATCATATTTAGGATTAAGAAATCAAGGCAAAATAATGCCCAGTCTTGAATGGACATCTTATAATCTTCACTCTGAGGGTTAATTGTAAAAGAAGCAAATGTTTCATTATGGAAACCCCATAATCCTATCCACTTTGCATTGTGTAATAGTGGTTTGTGCTTTCTGAGACTTAAGAAAAAAGGCTACGAAATAAAAGTATTTGAATGCCCTAAAAGAACTTAGTTTAAGGAGATCCTGTTTAATACTGCGGCATTAATGGCATTCTTATTCAATACAGGTAGAAGATCCTTCAACCTTGTAAGAACAGCATTAGCAAATTACAGCCAAATTTTCATTTCACAAGTTATTTTCATCCCTGATAAGCTAAGGCTCCAAGGTCAACTGGTCAATTCGGTATCCAGTTTCCATTTCCATAAAAGTGTTCTTCAGTTTACTGGCACCTTTCCTAGATATATCACCTTTTCCTTATACAAGTTTGATATGGATACTTCTTAAGGACAAAAAAAAAATCTGTTGTAAGAATTAAAACACATGCTTTGAGCAGAATTGGGCCTTTCTTTACAAGACATTATCTATAGCTTGATTTTTCTGTTTTAAATGACAGGTATACTGTATGCCCATAATTAGAACTGCAATTGTAAACAGAGTTTTAAAATGAATAAATATACTAAAATAAAAATATAAGCCCTTCTTTTAGCCAGGAAATATCTTCTTTTAGCCAGGAAATATCTTTTATTTCATAAAGAACAAGTTGTCAGACATATTGGAATACTTGCTTTATTCTTCACCCTCTTACTAAAATACAGAATTAATGCATGTTTTCCAACACAAAAAGGCTATATTAGTGATAAAAAATGTTTTTGACAAGATTTGGTCTTTTAAAATTACAGATTTTTCTTTTATTACAATCTGTATTTTCTTTATCAGTTGCTGGGCGGGTGGGGGGGGGAATGAAAGCACACAAACAGGTTAAGACTCTTGTGGTACCTTTGTAGTGCAGTTTTAAATCCTGAATAGGATTGTGAAGGAGATCAGAGCCGTGAAGCACCTAAAAGACTTTCTGCCTGAATAAGGAGCCATTGTTGCTGCAATGGAATAGCAAAATGTTGTTGAGGGGTGTTCTCAAGTGGCTGTAGGATGTCTGGCCTCGTGGCCATTCACAAGGTCATCCTGACACACAGGACACCACAGTCTCAGGCTTCTAACTGGCTTTACCCCCACTGAATCACACACAGGCATACAGACAGACACACAGAAATACAGTGGTACCTCTGATAATGAAATTAATTCGTTCTCCAAGGCAATTTATTATCCGAAACATTTCGTTATCCAAAATGCAGTTTCCAATTGAAATGAATGGGAAACCAATTAATCCATTCCGGAGGTCAGAAAAAAGGCAAAAAAGCTGTTTTTTTTAACAGACCCCTTTATAAAGTGCACTTAAAGACATGCAGTGCTGGAATATCCCCCCCCCCCCAAGAACACCCTGCCCTGCAGTGCCGTGCAAACATGGAAGGAAAAAAGCAGCAAGACTACCCCAGCCTGTTCCTGCCAAAAATGCAATGGGGGAGAATGCAATCATGCACAAATGCAAGCTGCAAGAGAACCCCAGCTCATTCTTGCCTGCTGCAAATATGGAGAAATGAAAGCAGCAAGATTACCCCAGCTGATCCCCGCCCAAAGTGCAATGGGGAAAAATGCAAACATGCACAAACACAAGCATCAAGACTTCTCCCGTGTGTTCCTACCAAAAATGCAAAGAAAAGCAGTGCAAAGATTAATAAAAGCTTGCTCCCTACCTTTCCAAGTTTGAAAGGTCCAAAACCCTCAGCAGAAAATATCCAGAATGCCCCCAAAACACCATGAAAAAACACTCTAACTCTTCCCACCCCTCTACAAACTATGGGGTAAAATGCATCCTGGGTACATTTTTTTTTGCAAGGCATTATAAAACATTTGTTATCTGAGGCAGCCCACAGGGAACATTCATTATCCAAGGCAGTTCTGTACCTGGAAATTTCCATTTGTTATCAAAGGCATTCATTATCTGAGATATTACTGTACTCACTGGGGGTAAATGGCTATGAGAAGCTGGCTTATGGAGAGGAGCAGTCTGAAGGCAAAATATAGATTGTTCAAACCAAATGGAAGTGAGAAGGAAAACCATCCTCTTCCTCCTCCTGCTAAAGAGATAGCTCCATTGCAATTGATTCAGATTAGTTTAATGGAATGGGCTCCACTTCTGTTCTACTTCAGGTACAATTATTTTCTGAGTAATTCTGCTTCCTAGAGGCCATGCACCATTTGTAAAACAGTGGGACAAAGGCTGAAAAACATTAATGTCCCAGCCAAAATGGGACACTTGAAAGGCATGGCTATGATGTCAGCTGTAAGAGCGTCTCACCTCTCCCTTCCGGGCTTTCCTTGATGATCTGTGCATTCTGTCACTTGGTCACAGGGTGATGCTGATGCCTCTGCATTAACATTGTGCCACACTTTGAAATCTTCCCTAATTTTTTTCCATTTAATCTCACCAGCTCTCCTCTCATGCATGGTTCTGATGTACAGCTGATTGGCAGGCACTGAGTAGTTACATTTCAGGTTCCTGTAAGGCAGGCCTGTCCAACAGGTAGACCGGGGGCTACCAGTAGCCCGTGAAAGGTTCTAAAAGTAGCCTGCCAGCCATCAATAAAAACTGTGAGGAGATAAGTTCTCCACCTCTACCTGCCCCAACCCAAGGACCACCACTGCCCCAGCAAAGCTCTGGGTCTGCCAGCGCACTCTCTCAGCCAAGCAGGGCAGTTCAAGGGCCATGGCACAGTCCTCTGCTCTCCCTACCAGCCAGATGATCGGCACACCACTGTTGGTGCAGAGTGGAGGAAGGGGAATGGAGGGGACAGTGAGGGGCAGGGTCATGGGTGTGCCCACCTCCTTTGCATGGTGATGTCCCCCTCTTCTCCCTCCCCCCGGAGAATTCCTTCCTCCCACCCTTCCATCCTCCTCCTCCTCCTCCTCCTCCCACCCCCACAGCTGCCTCACAGAGACTGTGACCTGCCGTTCCTCCTGCTCCCCTTCTGAGCCATTCCCTCCTCCTTGTGCCACCGTGGCAATGTGATTGCCCCACTGCTGGCTTGGCCCATCCCAGCTGCACAGAGAAAATGGCACAAGTGAGTGAGAGCGATGGGCGGCAGCAGCAGTGGCAGTGAGGGGGCTGGAAGGGAGAAGGGGGAAAACAGGAGGAGAAGTAGAGTCAAGTCAGGCCCCGGGTGGGTTGGGAGGGAAAGTGCACTTTTGAAAAAAAAAGTCTTCCAGCAGCCTGGGCAAGCGAAAGGGGTGATCTGTGCAAGCATACACGCACCACTCTTTCACCCATCCACACTGGCTCGAGCAGGTGTAAGGGAAGTGTGTGCATGGTCAGCCTTACCATAGGAATGCATTGAAATATGTTCCCTCCAGAAAGGATTAATTGATTTTCAGTGCATTCTTATGGGAAACCGCTGCTCTACTTACAAATTTTTTTACTATGAGCATATGCTCGGAACAGATAAAATTCATAAGTAGAGGTTTTAGTGTAGTAGCCCTCAGACACCTTTGTCCAGAAGAAGTAGACTATAGCCTGTTCAAAGTTGGACAGCTCTGCTGTAAGGGAAAAGTCTGGACAGTTGGTGGAGGAAGTCAACTCTGCCAATAGAGTGCAAAGGCTTTAAAAGGCTACATCAAGGGAGGGGAAGAGACAAGGGGTGGAAACAGGGTGTAGATTGTACGAGACATGAGAGAGAAGAAGGAGAGAGGTGGGAGGAGGAAGGGAGGGGAACTGTTAGTGTGGAGTGATCTGTATCACACTGAAGAAAACTGACAACAAATTCAATTTTAATCTACAAAATTTTAAGCTGCAAAGCACAACGCGGCTTGGGTCCAAGCTACCTCAAAGATCAAATCTTGCAGTATGAACCAGCAAGGTCACCAGGAGAGACCTATCTATACGTCCTGCCACCTTCACAGGTTTGTCTCAGAAGAACACATGAAAGGACATTCTCTGTTGCTTCTCCCAGACTTTGGAACTCCCTCCCACTGGAGGCCAGGAATGCTCTATCTCTGCTATCTTTCTGGAAGCAGGCAAAAACCTTACTCTTCAGGCAAGCTTTCCTTGAATGATGGACTACCTACGATGTGACTCTTATATGGATTACCATGCATGATTGCATTGATTGATTTCATACAAACACCAGTGTTTTTCATGTTAGTTTCCATAATGGATTTTTTCTTTCTTTTTGTGTGCTCTTTGTAGTTTTAATGTTACCTTTTAATGTTGTAAGATGCCTCTTCTAATTTCCTGTTCCTAACTTGAATTATGTCTGAAATGTTCTGAGATGTATATTGGCCCTCATTATTGTAAGCCACCTTGGGTCCTTTTACAAGGAAAAAGGTGGGGTAAAATATTCTAAATAAATAAATATTCTAAATAAATAAATAAATAAATAAATATTCTAAATAAATAAATAAATAAATAAATAAATAAATAAATAAATAAATAAATAAATAAATAAATAAGGAATTCGGGATTGAATGAATCCAGAAAATGGAATGTAGGTACAATCACATGGACCCAGAAGTTTGTTCCTTGTACTTGAAACTGAAGCAACAGATTAGTATTGAATTATTAGAATGTAAGAACTCTGACCTGCTCACACAATATTTATTTATAATTAGAATAAACTTATAGTAACTACCAGTTGTTTTGATGTACTAGCTGTTTTTGATGTATATGTCATTGATATGTGTTCTGCTTCAGGAACTTCAGCCGAACACCAGTGACAGTGATGTTTACCAGTCTTGTCTTGATAAACAGTCTTGTCTTGATAAACAAAACCTCTAGGGTGCAAAGAAAACATTCTGTATTTCATATTGTAGCCATATTTGTATTGTATATATGTGTGCTAACAAGACTCAAACAAGAAACAATAACTACTTGTTTCACCATCCTTATTTTAGCTTACTTATGGAAGCTAAACATACTCCTGAATCCAAACAAACCAAATGAAAACAGCAGAGGATATTGCATTTATTGTTAGCTTATAAGCATCTTGGAACAATTTGACTGCTCACCACTGGAAACAGCAGACTTTGGTTGACTCTTTACTGACAAGAGCCTATTCCATCATGCGTCGATTGGATACCAGTACAATGTAGCACGCAGTCCTGTAGATTGGGCTACCAGGGTGGTTGCTGAACTGCAATTGCTTTAAACTGGGATTTTATTGAAAGAAAGCGTTATTCCCATTTGTGATTATCTGAAATGTGTTGTACTATAAGGATTAAACTACTAGTATCAACCTTTAACCATGATGTAGTTGGGTTTGTGCCAGTTCATCTACACTACCATGGCT
The DNA here is from genome assembly GCA_023846285.1 of Phrynocephalus versicolor. Lineage (NCBI taxonomy): Eukaryota > Metazoa > Chordata > Lepidosauria > Squamata > Agamidae > Phrynocephalus > Phrynocephalus versicolor. The sequence continues at coordinate 75,182,287 of JAHTLZ010003542.1, forward strand.
TTGCTTGAAAGTACTGCTCACCCAGCATCTTAAATCTCTCCAAAGGTGTTTAGGCTTTGGGAACTATGTACACTGTAGTCTAGTTATGTTACTGTATATTAAAAAGTGTCAGAGAAAGAAAAGCAATTTCATAAGGTTCCTAAATTAATGAGAGCCTGGTTGCATGTTGGTTGCTTTTTTTCCACACATCTGGGCCTTGGTTCAGGCTGCCATTCTTAATCATATTTTAATTTTCAAATAAATTGCTTTCATTATCCTTTCATTTACAATACCATGTGTGCATTAATGTTTGTCATCTACTATTCTGAGACTGGGGTTTTAAATAATCATGGTTGCAACAAAATAATTAACGATGATCCATGTTGGTTTTGCAGAAATTATTATGAAGCTTTGGGTGGGGGTGGGGGGAAACAGAGCCGAAGTGAATTGAAATGTGAAGACACTCCCCACCCCATACATGAAAGTGTTTTAGTTCGTTTGTCAAAAGAAAGGTGGCTTAATAGCATTAGCTAACACAACTCCTCCCTCCCCCCATTATATGCATCCTCCCATTAAGTTATATTACTAGGTTATAACTGACAGACCTGCTGGTTCTTAGTTCTTGATCCATCTTAATAGCATTCATGGAGACTGATTTGTGTATTAGTCCAATCTCATTTATGGAAGTGGTCAGGAAAGCATCTAAAACATCCCGGTAATTACATATTTGGTTAAACAAGAAAACTATTTATACTGGCTTGTCTTGACACGGTACATGTCAATATATAGGGAATTTAGGCAATTAGGAGACATGCTAGGTGTCTGTTAAAATGCCTTATTGTACTTATAAAAGTAAACCATGATCCTAAATTTGCTCGTAGGTACCATTAAAATAAGTTCGTTGGTTTCCTCCCAACCTGCTTGTTTTTTTTAAACAAATCAAACAGTGCAGAATAATGTATAAAACAATTTGTTTTCTAGTGCATCTATAGAAAATAAAGACTTGCCCAATTATTTAAAAAATATCAACATTTGTACATCTGTTGTGTGGACAGCTCCCATGACCAATAATTCATTCCAAGATGGTTTGAGAGGATATAGAAACCTCATGGAACCAGGTTCTAGAGGAGGGACACCTGGCTCCGTCCTTATTGATGTTAGGGAGAAACCTCAAAATATGGCTTTTCAAGGAGACCTTCCACAGTAATCCGGCTTGACTTGAATCCTCTTGTTCTTATACTTATGGGAAATTGCCTCCAGTACCCTTTTGTTTTATGTTAATAGTTTTAATTGTTTTTAATCTGTTGTGGTTTATTTATGTTTATTTTTGTAAACCACATAGCACTAATGGGGCAGTATATAAATCAAATCAAATCAAGCAGTAAGCAATAGCAAACTGAGTTGCATGGTATTTTTAGGCATATGCGCTATTTTGGTGTGGGCCAGCAAGCTGGATAATCAAACTGGAGAAGCCATGGGCAGAATTGGTACAATTTATTTAGTGCCTGCACCACTTAAACGGGAATGTGTCACTTTGAAGTTTTAATCTAGAGCTTGAGTGTGCCAGGGGTGGTAATCTTTTGTTATGGAGAGCCACTCCAAAGCTTATGGTCTGTCTGCCTTTTTTTTTTTAGTTGCTTTCAAAATTTTTGACCCATAATTCCACCCATTTCTATATTAAAAAGCAATTTAAAATAATATAATAATATGATGGGATCATGCTTTATCAGTAAAAATGTGATTTCACTCAGATGAAGTTATCACGTGTGCTCCATTTTCAGTAGCAGAGGATAGTTAATGTTCTGAATTCCTATCTACAACAATAAAAGAAGCAGCCTTTATCTGGAACCCATATCACACTCTCTCTGAGAGAGCCTTTGCAGCTGCCAGTTGTGCTTCAATTGTTTGTGCCAAAATCACTGAAAGAAAGACAGACATTGATAAGATGGAAAACCGAGAGACAGCTGTATCATCTTTGAATTTTGGAATATCCGGAGTGTAAGCCAACCCAGGTGGCTGGAGGAAAATGACCAGTGATAGGAAAAAAAATAGGTGGTTCAAAAAGATCAGAGATGGGGCTGTAACCGTTTTGGAAAGAGAATGGGTTTTTCTAGCCAAATGAATCCAGCTGAAACAGTTTTGGAGTTCCGTTATTCAAATGTGGAAAAAATGAAAGCAGTAATTAATCTGGCTGCCTCTCAATTTTTTTTCAAGTTTGAAAGTTTGAATTTTTGATACTTCATTATAAATATTTTTGGGGAAAAACTGACCCTGGCCAAATTTAGGAAGATTCTGAGCTTGTTGTTAAAAGAAAGGTGCATGTAGTTCTGTGATATCTTGTTTGGTGTTTCTTAGCCTTTAGGAAAGGCTAAAATATTTGGGGGCTCTTTAGTCTGGAAAAAAGGCGCCTGAGGGGGGATATGATTGAGACATACAAAATAATGCAGGGCATGAGTCAAGTAGATAGAGGGACACTCTTCTCCCTCTCACAAAATACCAGAACTAGGGGACATCCACTCAAATTGAGGGCTGGGAGAGTAAGAGCAGACAAAAGAAAATATTTTTTCACCTAGAGCGTTGTTAGTCTGTGGAACTCCCTGCCACAGGATGTGGTGATGGCATCTGGACTGGATGCCTTCAAAAGGGGATTGGACAGATTCCTGGAGGAAAAATCCATCACAGGTTACAAACCATGATGGACTTGTGCAATCTCCAGGCTTAAAACTGGGGTACTTCAAGGGCCAGATGCAGGGGAGTGGTATCAGAAGACAGATATCTAGTCTCGTGCGCTCCCAAACACATCTGTTGGGGCCACTGTGAGATACAGGAAGCTGGACTAGATGGGCCTTTGGCCTGATCCAGCAGGGCTCTTCTTATGTTCTTATGTTATTCTTGTATTGACTATGGCTATAAGACAAAAAATACTGTGTACTTTGCATTACCAAGGCTATAGTTTAAAGTATGATCCTAAGTTGATACAGAACACCTGCCTTAATTCAGTTTCCAGAAGACTACCGAGTGATGTGGCCCATATGCTGATGTTGCATTTCTGGCAGGATGGTTCACAAAGTTCTTCTGGAGAGGATTAGTGCGCTATCAGCTGGGATAGAAACACCAGAAACTGACTTTGAGAGAAAAGGAATGTGAGCAAGGGAAAAAATGATATTTTGTTTCATTTCGTAATGAAATGTGTTCTACTGTTTTGTTTCGTAACGAAACTCTTTGTTATGTAACAAAATGATGAAACAGTGTTTTGTTTTTCATTTCCTGCCCATCTCTACTGCTCTTGAACCCCCAGCCACTGGCTCTGTAGTCAACAACTTTGCCATTTAATATTGATAACAGTGTGATGCAAAACCTTTAAGGATCTTATCAAAATGTCTCTAAAATACATTGGAATGCCCTTAATAAGATATATCAAAGGTAAGTGCAAACAATATTGATTGTTTTTAAGCTGATGAGAGAATGGCTGTCTCCCTAAATTCAGTTTCATAATTAAACTGTGCATATTTAATTAAACCCTTCCACAATGAAAAATAGACTTTGTTAAAAGATGCAAAGGAGAAATCAAGAAACTTTCTGGACTTGACCCAAAACATGAAAGGAGACTATGTAAAAACAGCATGAGTAATTATTGGCTTGGATATGGCTGGCTACTCTTCTCTCTGTGTGTGTATGAGAGAGATAATACTGTAGATAAAATTTTAATGCTTTCCAGCATTTGTCTTTATTGTAAGTCGAGGGTTTCAAATGTATGAAGGTTTTAGTTCCTTTATTCCTTTCTACAAATACTGTGATGTACTAGTGGAAGATGTAATAGGGAAATAGCTGCTTATTTAAAGGGAATTGGTCATGTCAATATATTGCTAAGCTCTTACTAAGGAAGGCTAGAAGAATCTTTAAAATCTTTATAAAAATGAGTGTTATACCCACCTTTTGTTTTTGTGGATCAGAATGAACAGAGCCAAAATTCTTTCTCTCAAAGCAATATCTACTACTGACTATCCAGATGAAGAGGGAACTAATTTTTTTTCTCTGTTTTCTCCTGCCTAATGTCCCGTTTTCCCTCTTCCCCTGCTTGCAACTCTCTGTGTCACAGCTTTCTATTCTTGTCTGAATAGTCAATGAAACATTAGGAAACTGATAAGAGAAACCTAGCTTGTTACTTGGCAACGGCTGTTGAACAGAGCTGAGTGCTGTTGATTGAAGAGATTAGTGGCCATAGATAAACCTTCTCCTTTTTGCTGCCTTGCTACTGCTTATCTTTCCACCCTTAACCATTAACAATTAGTTCCAAATATGACTGCAGCTGAGAGGAATTAGCTTTACCAGGAACCAAGTTTGCTTGACAGGTTTAGGATAGTACCTTAAAAAACCCAGCTTCCATAAAACTGAGTGCATTGTGGTTTGATTCTTCTTTCCTGATTCCAGAATGACACACTTTATTTTCTGGAAGGATATTCCTCCAGACTTCATGATAAGAGGGAATTTGTGCTGTTATCCTTCTGCAGCCAAAAGCTTTTAAGTTTGGGGTACTCTTCTTGGTGCCATTTTGATATATCCAGATTAATGGGCTTTCAGATTAAAATGGAGATAGTAGATTAATACAATATTAAATTCTGGTTTGTGTTGCTACAGCAACTGATATAATTAAAAATGAGTGGATAACATTAAATTATTTTCAGAGTGTGTTTAATGAGAGGACATAATCAAAAATGATAATTCTGGGACAAAATAATAATGGAAGTTAAAGCAAAATAGCGGTACCCTCAATTTATCATCCCGCTCTTATCCCAGAGTACTTTTGCTACTAGACAAGAGAGCAAGCATATTATTGGCTGCATCTACTTATTTATAACAATCTAGTAGTCACATACATTAAGAATTTGGTACAAGTAACAATGTATCCAGTCCCCAAGAGTTGTATTTTTTTCTTTTAAACAGTACTAAAGAAAAACACATGTGAGTATTACACAGTAGAATTTAGAGGTCCCAAGTATAACATTTTCTGGGGTGGGGTGGAGGAAGGAACAGGAAAGAAAAATGAATTAAATATTTACTTATCATATTTATACTGTCAACTAGAGGTTACTTAGTCCTTAGAGAAGAATTTATTCATAGGTAACATTCCTGCATTGACTGGGATCCCCAGCTCTTGTAGAATTGAAGCATGGCCTATATAGACATTGTTAATTTGGATAGAGAGCCCTTTTGATTAAAAATACCTGTACCTCTAATGATCTGCAACAACAGACTATCACCAGGCATGGTTATAGGGTATTTAAGAATACCCTTTATTTTTTTACCTCCAGTCAAATGTCCATACCAGAGTATCTGGTGGAGCCTATCTCCCAAAGATCGGCTTCAGCCCGGCCCATCAGAGCATCACTGGTCATCTCACGAAGAGCCTCTAACCTGAGGGAAGCCTGAAAATCCTCTACTTGGAGTCAGACCTTGCCTGTAGTTAGTCTGACCCTCTGGAACCATCTGCCCAGCAAGATTTGGCTTGCAGAATCCCTGTTGGTGTTTTTAAAAAGCCTTAAGACCTGGTTGTTTAAAGCTGCCGTTGGCGATAGCTGAGACTGTTGTTTTGTCTGTTTGTTAGCCCATTGCTTGCCGCTGCCATCTTGTTTCTGTCGATTTTAATTTTGTTGTTGGTTTTGTTACCTCTGTTTATATTTTGTTTCCAGTTGTTCATCGCCCAGAGTTCCTTTGGAAAAGTCAGGTGTTATATAAATGGAAATAACAAACAAACAAACAAACAAACAAATAAATAAATACAATAAGCCATTCACTCTTAAATTAGCTGACTTTGAGCAAATATTATTACCATCTAGAACAGGTTTTTTTTTGCTAGATGGGTGGTTTATAAATCCAATACGTAAATAAATAAAATTAATATTAGTTTCCAGAATGGTTGAACAGGCTGTCTGCTAATTGTCAAGGTGGCTGATCTGAGCCGATTAAAGGATCAATGGCTAAATCCTGTTACATAGCTGCATCATCTGTGAAGCATTTTCACTGCACATTGCACAATCACTGAAATAGGAAATGTGTGATCAATTGCACACTTGCTTTGTACACTCCTTGTTGCCAGGGCAGAATGCCTGGCACATTTACAATAGTGTAATGTTATGTTATGTTATGCTTTGATAAACATAATTCCAGCCAGTTGGGATAAAAATGATAGAATTCTGTGGCCAAATTCACAAGGTTGTTGGTTTCCCTGTTCATTGGGATTCATGCTAATGCCTTTTTCTTTCTAATGTGATTTTTCTGCTCTGATCTGACAGTGGCAATGCCAATGTGAAAATTACAGTGAAACTAATTTTGTAGTACCTGTTTGCTGAGGCTTCACAGAACTTGCCCACTTGTTTTCTGTTTCATAAGATTGAAAAGTTACCTTACTGGTAGAGGACCATCTTAAACAAAAACAAAAAAGATCCTTTGATATATGAAGATTGCTTTCCCAGTGAGCTCTGTACATGCAGGCAGATTATTTTTCTTTGGGGAAGAATTTCTAGTAATGAATCTTGGTACACTGAGACCTGAATTTTTGTGGAGTATCTTGAAAATCAGATGATGATATCTCCATCTTGCCCACATTGTCTGTTTTAGCCTCAAGATCCTGTCCATGTGTTCTAAGTATGTTTTGTTTTACCAGAAGATGGGTGTAACGAATTGCATAGTCATAATTTGTTTAGCGAATCAGATAGCTTGTGGGGGGGGCTAATAGATATCTATAACAACCCTGCATTCTGATGACAGTTGGAGAGGGACCAGTGAACAGTTGTATTTATGGGCTGGGTAGTGGGTAGTTATGAACTGTGATTTATTCGCTAGTATATTGAAGATGGATATGGAGTCACGAAGAGTCGGTCACGACTGTAATGACACAACACACACACATATTGAAGACTGTTCCTATGATTAGTAAATAGAAAGCGACACGTCTTAATATAAAGATAGAGTGCTGTTTGTATGGTCATTTAACTAGCTCTGTATAAATAAATAAAAACATCTAGAGATAAATGGTAATGTAAACTTTTTTATTTTGTTATCTTAATAAACGCATTTCATATTTTTCAAGCTAAAATAAACTGTGTGTGACTCTGTTGATTTGTAACACAATAGATAATTAAAAAGTAGTTGCAGCACACATTACCCAGGTCTGTAACAAATCAGTGTTCTGATTGTTTGCTCTTCTATTCCATTACACTCCAGGTGTAGACCTTTTATATCTGCTTTTCTTATCTTGTGGTCTGGATGCAATATCTTGCTGTGTTTAGTTTCATGTGATAAATCCAAGGTTTTATTCACAATGTTTCCCAGGAGTTCCCACATCAATGAGTTACAAGTCTTGTTGTTCTAGCTGGAGTTGCTGAAGGTGTTCCCAGACTCCTCTTTGCTGTTGCCTCTTTTGCCTCCTTTCTATGACTTTTTTCTCATTTTGTCAATGACTGGTCATACAGTGGCTGAAATTGTGTTCCTTAATATACTAAGTTGCAACTGAATTAGGCACATTGAATCAGTAGACCATATGGAGGACCTGACTCACCAAGTCTCCACAGTTTCAGTGGACTTATTCTAGTTGTGACTTCGAACACCAAACACCAGGATTTTGGCTATTGTGTTGCATGACATTCTGACTGAAACTGCTTTAGGTTCAAAAATATGTTGCTGTCTACGAGCGGCTGACTCACTTTTATGGACATTGAGAAGACTAAGGGAAAGGTCCTCATGTCAGATCATAGTAACAAAGGGTGGTTAGAGCATACCTGTAGTAGCAAATGATGGAATGGGTAGGAGAAGGAATCTGAATTATGAATGCTCTGAATCAAATCCATCAACATCATGTGTATGTTGTAGGATAACCAATGGAATAATATATATCATGGCTCCTTTTGCCCGCTGCATGTGCCAGCAAGCTCCTTTGTGAAGTGTTTGCACACGCAAGCAAGTGTGCATGCACACACACTCCTCATTGCTGCTCTGCCCCCAGGTCCTCGGCGTTCCCCACACTCTGCGCACACATGTCCACCCATGCACACACACAAACACCTGCCCCCTGCAGCAGCTCCTAGAGGGCCAGGGTAGCGCAAGCCAGGCCAGGCCCCAGCCGCCAGAGGTCAAGGAGGTGCAGGGTGGGCGGAGCCGGGCAGCAGCGGCAGTCCCACTCCTCATCCTCTGCCTTCCCCCTCACGGTGGTGGTTGCCTCTGTCACCGGCCACCCCTCCCAGCTCGGCAGGCAGCGAAGCCAAAGATGGCTGGGAGGAGGTGCCTGGCCCAGGAGAGCCCAGCGGGGCCCAGGCCGCAGCCCTGCCAGGCAACCCAGTGCCGGCCCGGGCTGCTGCGTGCGTCAGGAGCAGGGGGAACTCTCCCCAACACACCGTCAGAGGCGACGCACCGTCAGAGGTGATGCGCCGGGAGGCTGGCAGGGACTCAGCGGGTGCCCTGCCAGTGTTCCAGGTGGGGAGGGCACTGAGGCAGGCAGGGACCTGGAGGGCGACCTCCAACGGCACTGTGGGTGACTGGTCGCCTGCGTTCGACGCATTGGGCAGGCCTGATATATATTCATGATGCTGATGATGATCAAAGTACCTACAATAAATACATCATGACTACGCTAGCTTGTTGATTTGCTAAAATAATTAATTATCACGAGCTTAAGAACCATTGACTTCCACATATACAACCATAGAAAAGTAAGGAATACTTACTGCTTAGGAACGGAGGTAGTGTGTACAGTCCTGCAATATCCTATGCATCCATTGAACATTGAACAAGGTTTCGGATGAGATATTTTTGGGAAGCATGCTGTGTTGTATCTATTAAATATAGTTATTGCTTCACTAGTCTTTGCTTGTACAACAGGAACAAAATAGATAGAAGCTTTTATCAGATCTACCCCTGTTACTGTAAGAGTTTGTACATGAGTTTATTTGTAGGAGGAATGATAGAGCCAGCTTTTATGTAACATTTCAGAACACTTCATTATTATCTTCATCGTTATTTTGTAAGACAGAAAAAATATGCAGTGAAGCTCTAAATAGACCGAGCATGGAAGAATCTTAGATTAAACAGACATACATCTTTCAGAAAATGTATTTTTTCTTGCGAAAAAATTCAGGCTTGGCCAATCTTTTCTCAAACTGTGAATCAAAAACAGTTCTTGAAAGGTTTGTGTCTTATTGTAATATGGCTCTTTTCAGAGTTGGCTTAATATTCTGATTTTTAGGATTGCTCTCTACAATACTGCAAAAGTATGGTTTAAAATTTTAGAGCAGCTGTTTTGCCTCTTTCATCTTGTTAAAAATTCCATAGAAATAAATAGGTACTTGTAAATTAATTCTTGGTGCTATGTTCTACTAGTCAAATTGCACTGTCCTTTTTGATTATCAATGCAATATCTGCAGTAATTACTGAATTAAAACAAGCATTGCAAAGAATAGCATGCTAATTAAACTTGTTGCATTTGAATGGTTTTCTTTGGATCACTTTATACAGGAGAGAACAACAATAAATGCATCCCTTTACAAAAAAAACACGCCTAGAGCTGCAGATGGTTAGAGGGTATTATAAACACTGAGAGTCTAAATTAGTCTTTTGTATGGAAAGAAGAAAGGCAATTTGAATGTTTGAACTCCCCCTCCCCAGTCTATCTTCTTCCTACACAGGAAGCTAGTCTTGAAATGAACAATTCTCTAAATAAAGACTAATTAGGACCTAAATTAATTAGAAGGTGTGATATGAAAAGAGTTTGATGAGTAGAGTATGTCATTTTAGGCGAATGGAAGAGAGGTAAATAAATTAGGTTCCATTAATATCTTATTGTTGCAGGAGCAGCTCTCTTTTATTACATTCATTAGAGGGTACTACATTAAAACTAGCCTTTGCTGCCTATTATCAATTCAGCACTCATTTACAACCACAGAGCTTTCATATTAAAAGGGAAAAATAATATTTTTAAAAAGCCCTTTTCCTGCTCCTGCTAGCATACATGTTTCCTGTATTCTCTCATTAAGAGTATTTATTTATTTATTTATTTATTTACCAGATTTTTTAGACGCCCCACTACCAAAAGGTCTTTATTATTTCATTTCTTAGGTCAACATTAGTTTCTGATGAAAAGTGACTAATAAGCTGTCCAAACCGTTCTGTGCATCTAATGCTACTATTATATGGAAGATTTGTTGGAAATATTTATTTATTTATTTAGAATATTTATAATCTCACATTTCTCCTAAAAAGGACCAAGATTATTCACAACATTGCAATTAAAAACATTAAATAATAAACAATCATAATATTTTTAATTTAACTATTTAAAAAAAAAATTAAAGAGCACTCAAAATATTATTGGGAAAATGCTTAAACCATTTCTAAAATGCATTAAAAATAATATTGATAATAATGACAATAACAGACATTAAATATAAATATACAAAGTATGTAAAACACAGCAGCCTTTTTTTTTTTACAAATCCTGCATCCATCCATCCATCCATCCATCCATTCATTCATTTTCATTTCATTTCTATAAAACCCTGTCAGTGCAATGCACTGTTCTGGGCAGTTTACAAACTAAAGAAGCAAACAACAACTAACATACTGAGGGAATACCTGAAGAGAAAAAGGTATTTGCCTGCTTATGGAAGGAAAGCAAAGGGGAGGCCAGCCTGACCTCCTATAGCAGGCCTGCCCAAAGTCCTGCCCGGGGGCCAAATCTGGCCCATCAGGCCATTCTGAGTGGCCCACGGCTGGCTGGCCTGTCCCTCCCTCCCCCTCCTTTGCCCCATGTTTTTTTTAAATCTTCTGCCAACACTGACACTGCTGGGAAGCCTGGGCGGACGGGCGGACGGGCGGTCTGCCGCCACTGACACTGCAGGGGAAAGTGTGGGGGCGGGCAGGCAGGCGAGCCGTCGCCACCGCTGGGGAGCTTGGGGGGGTGCAAGGTCGCACAGATCACCTCTTCCAAGGGGCGACCTGTTGCCACGGCTCCCTGTGCTTCCTTTGGCCCCCACCTTCCCTCCCTCCCTTGGTCCCCTCCTCCCTCCCTTCCTTGTTCCGCACCTCCCTTCCTTTCTCTCTTGGTTTCCACCTCCCCCCTTCCTCCCTTGGTCCCTGCCTTCCTTCCTGCGGGTGGGGTTGCAAGGGGTCAGTGGGTGGGGCTTATGGGTCAGTGGTTGGAGCTTGCAGTGGGGTGGCAGGGTCGGGGAGCAATCGGCCCCTGATACATTCTCAGCCACCAAATCTGGCCTTCCTTACAAAAAGTTTGGGCACCCCTGTCCTATAGGAAGGAATTCCACAGCTTCGAAGCAACAGCAATGCATATAATAATATCCATCAGTTTGTGTATTATGTGTGTCATAGAACAATATGGTTTACTCCTCCCTTTCTCTTATTCTTCCACTTTCTTTTTTCTTCTTTCCAGATGGAGTGTTTGGGACATGTCAGCGGGTACCCGTGATAGATGCATACAAGTACGAAGTTTCGCCAGCTATCCTCCAGCACTTGAGAATTGTCCTAGAGAAGTTGTTACACAGAGGTACTGTATAGAAGACAGCTGGGGCATAATGTGTGTGTGTGTGTGTGTGTGGTTCTATTGAACAAGTAGCAAAAAAAAAAAAAAACCCAAACAAAAAAAAATTCGGTTTTTGCAGCCTTTTCCGGCATTTTTTCCAGTTTCAACATCTATCTATCTATCTATCTATCTATCTATCTATCTATCTATCTATC